>UCOL01002719.1:0-23496 GCA_900474335.1 Ormyrus nitidulus | reverse complement strand
AGGAGCTCATATTTTTTATATTTTTATATAGAAATTTTATATAAATTATATAGAATCAAAATTTTACGAAACTTGTTCAAAATTTTGATAAAAATTATATAAATTATTTCCACTTGGGTGTATATGATCCATAACAATAGCTTTTGTATTCCCGGTCAAATTGGCTGGAAATATATGCCTTGATGTCTTGATCAAAAGTGTTTATGGGCACAAAATCCAAAAATAGACAGTTTTGAGTTACGATGTATTTGATTCTTTTCTACATATATATATAGGTATACTGCACATTGCAATTTCAAATTTTCAGCTTCCTGTGTCTCGAGAACTGTTCATTTTCAAATTTTGTGCTTTGCACTTTTGATCAGGAGATAGTAACATATAATATTTCAAAAATTTAGCCATGCAGTTTCAGAGGGACCTAAAACTCATAAGTGCGTGCGGGGTCATTAATTCGTAAAATTTAAAAAAAATACAAACATGTTTGTTGCCAAATAATTGTTGATGGCATTGTAACAGTATTATATTACTGTTGAAACCAACTTTTAATATTACAAAGTAACTTTTAAGTAATAAACGTAAGTGGGAACTAAACGCAATTCAATAAAGTTAAGCATGTTGAGCGCAATTAAATTTCAATTTTCAAATTTCCATCAAGGTAACCTGTATCTAGGCTTTTGTTTTTTGAAATTGCTACTTCGGACACAAGATCTATCTACTTGAAAGCTGCAGGACACAAATTTCGAAATAAATTGGATTTTCCCAAAACGAGACAAGTGTGGAAGCCGAAATTGACCCGTTTTGCCAAAATGTCATCTGACGTCTACATACACGTATTTTATTTGAACGACTTTTCTTAGTAATATTGCATATCCATTATGAATAATAGGAATAATTTTTAATTAAATAATTAACTTACCAAAAAATGTCAATTTTCTCTGCTTGCAAAATCCAAAAGAATAACAGTAGTGCATTAATAGACTTTTAATAATATAAAAATCGCAACCCATTCATTGACTCTTAGTTTCCTCAAACTTAATTTATTTATTTCGAGACAGGGAACAAATTTTTTTCCAAAAAAATATTATTTTTTATGAACAACTTGAAACCAGTCGTATAATCCTCACTAAATTTTACAGAGATGTAGCTTTTATTGTCCACTAACTGATAAAAACTTGATAATGACATATTAACTTTCCTGTATACTATAACGAGATCTAGTCATGAAATGTGTGTTTTCCGTATACACTGTAGTATCAAGTGCGCAGGAGAGTTAAGTAAATATTTTTGGAGTTGTAAATTAAATAAAAATATTAGAAATTTCTAAAGTAGCAAATGGCAGATGATAGTAAATTTTTTAATGTTTCAAAAAAGAAAATATAGTTTTTTCAAAGGAATTTTTTTCAAAGGAAAATTCATAGTAACTTAGTTTAATAATATGGTCATAAATAAACGAAAATAATTTAGAAAACATTTTTGAGTTGGAAGCTTTTCTATGAAAAAATAAGAATCATTTTCATTTTATACCACGTATCAGTATCTTCGTTGCTGAATAGCTGAAAAAATATTTAAAATTTTTTATATATTTCCAGAGAATAATAATTTATTAAAAAAAAAGACAAATGCACAAATGCTTTATGAAACGCAGATATTTTCCTTTTAGTTAGTGGTTTAGATTCTATTTTTAAATCATTTTAGAATGCAAGAAGAAGGTGAGTATCCGCCTACATTAAACTGCATTAAAAAATTATTCTTGTAAAAAATATATTCTTGCGAAAACATCCATTTTTTGATAAACCTGAATCTATATATTTTGGAATCTATATATTTTGGATTTTTTTAGGATAATGTTCTTGCATTTCAAGTAGAAATAATTCATACACTTTTTCATAAAAATATTTTAGAAAACTTTATAAAATTTTATAAAGTATAAAATAATACAAAAAAATATGTACTTATATACTTATAAATTTCGGCTCCCTGAATGATTAACATGAAGGGCGAAAAGTTACAATTCGTCACCTAATAATACTTATCATTGAAATTAATTTTTCAACATTAATAGGCAGATTGAGTTTAACTGTTTTCCACTAAGTGGTGCATCGCAACTTTGAGTAATACACGAAACAAAATCAATTATCCGATTTTACATAATTTTTATAAAATTTCAATCTTGTTATTTTATGTTATTTTACGTAATTTCTACAAAATTTTAATTTATGACCAATTCTTTAGAGATTTTCTAAAATTTTTTTAAAAAGTGTACGAATTATTTTTACGTAGATAGTTTTTAATAACTCATCTAAAATATATTGTAATACGAAAACTAGGCTAGACAATTTAACCCATTCATTATCAAAATTATAGTTTTCCCTCAGAAAAGCTATCGAAAATCTTTGTTCATATAATGGATATTTATAAATATTGCTTGAACTACTTGTTGTTTGCCGCAAAAGGCTACTTTATTCACTCTAAATCTGCATCGTCGATAATTTTAACGTACGATGCTGGATTTCATCAAAGAACCTTACATTAAAAAGTTATTTGAGAAAGAAATCGATATAGAAATTGATCTTGTTGTGCCTCCATCTCCCAGTGAGCCAAGAACTCCGTAACGACTGATTAGGCAAAGTACAGGTCGGAAGATTCCGCCGCAAACGGAGCCAGCGGCAGCTTTCACTTTCGCGGAAGGCCCATAACAATAACCTCTCTCCTCCGCTAAAAAAGAGGCTTTAATAATTTCGCATCGGGCTCCCCCTCGGCAGTCGCTCACACGGACGCTCCCCGCGTGTATTGGTCGTGCACGTGGAGCGACGAAGGCCGAGGGGGCTCGATTTTGGGGGCGAGCGTCATCGGCGATCCTGCCCTCGGCAACGGGGGCGCCCTCGTCTCTCTCTCTCCCCCTCGACAGGAGGATCGATCCGCAAAGCTCGCTCCCTTGGCTCCGGCTCCCTTTTTCTCGAGCCAACTCGGCAGCGGCCGAATTCGAGCTCCGATCCAAAAAGCCCCGCGGCTGCTGCACGCGAATCCTATACCTATCTCCCTTTCTCTCTCTCTCTCCGCGTAGAAATAGAAATTTAACGGGGATGCCTTCCAGGGCGCCGCCCTGCTTTTTGCGCCCGCCGATGAGGGACGACGAGCCGGTGCGCGAGCAGGTTTTTTAAAATCCGAGTACTGTTCTAAAGTAATCGAAAATTATAATATTATCACAATCCGATCGGGATGCATTATCCGAATTTAAATCGTCTGAAGTAGGATTATAGCGTATGGAGCATTTCAATTAAATCCTTTTTCACGAGTGTTTCAAGCCCCAACAATTATGCATCAATAATCAGTTCCAAGCAATTCGCTCGGGCAAGTGATTCGTTTCGCTTTTGCTTGAACCTCTTGAGTAATTGGGTTAAAGTTTGGGAAAGGACGACGTGCTCTTGAAAGAGATGCTTTGCCTAGAGAAGGACCTTTTCATTCACTGCTCAGTGACCCTTTTATCCTTCTCCTTTTCGTCGATTCGATTAAAATTTTTTTACCGTCTTTATATTCAAATTCTAGTAAGAATGATCACCTCTGTTTGCTTTTATTATTGAGCAAGTACAAAAAGTGCTCTCATTAATTGTAATACTTGTCTTTGTTGACGTAAGATCAAACTGCTATAAAAAGTAATTTTAATACGCTTCTTATCGATGCGATATTTTCGAAATAACTTCGAAACGAAAGTAAGGGGAAGAAACCTTAAGCAAACTTTTGGAAGGCGGTAAAGAAAAGTTTCTTTGAAGTTAAGCGGGGAAAAATAAATAACTAAAGGCCAGCTGAAAAAATATAAATAATAACGAATTAAAAAAACTAGTAAAAAGGCAATGGGACAAAAAGTGGCTTTAAAAAAAATTAATGATGAAAATCGCACTCGAGAAAGGAGAAAAAGAAAGAGTAGCGCTCTGAAAAAGGAAGAACGACAGAGTTTCGGAGAAAGTACGGAGAGAAAGAGAGAGAGAGAAAGAGAAACTTAGAAAAAAGTCGGAAAAGTAGCCGGAGGCTGTATATAAGGTCGACATTGACAAAGAGGGGACTTCTGAGAAAGAGATAAAAGAGGAACGAAGATCGATATACGCGCGAATAGAAAGAAGGCAGCTCGCAGAATTCCACCAGATCCACGAACGGACCGATTAATGCATTTCACTTTTTATGTAACGTTATCTTGCTTTACTTTTCTTTTGATATTTAATCGCGCTCGATTCTTAAAAAGCATTGCCTGCTTTATAGCCCTGGCAATTTAAACATTCACCAATTGGCATTACTCTTGTTTCGCCAATCCAAATTGAATTCAACGATAATCTCGTAAAGGTCCGATCGCTTCTCCGAAGGCGCAGTTAACTACCCAGAGCACCCAGCTGGTTTAGAATTTCCTCGGCACTCGAAGCTACTTGCAAAAGAGGCACATCGCGAATTCGGGCCGCGCGCCTTCGGCCGGCGAGAGCGCATCTTTGCAGCGGGGGTGTTGCAGCGACGCGACGGCGTTCGGCGGTGTCCTCGAGCCTCGACCGTGACCTCGTCTCGCTCGGGGGGGCAGCTCGTTAAACGGCGGCGAGCAGCACACATCGCGCGGCGGCGATCGATTTTGCGCGAGCACGCACCTCGAGCTCTGCCCCTTACTCTCCTGTCGCGCGACGGGCAGCTGCAGCCTTTTCGAGGAGCGGCGGACCGCCCGACAAACGCCCTCGTTCTTGGCCCCTAAACGGAGCCTTTTACTCTTTTCGAGCGAACGGCGTAAACTAGAAGCTAGAGCACCGTTGGCGTTTTAAAAGTATCGAAAGAGGAGCGATTTAGTGAAAAAGCCGCAACTCGCGTGGAGCGGCCTTATTGTTCGAATAACACGGCTCTCATCCTGCCGGCATTGTACCCCCGGCTCTCGCTGCGGCTGCATCTCTATACCTGTCTGTCTTACTCGTCCCTCTCTGTCTCCCCCGGCAGCTTGATATTCGTCCGGATAATTTATACAGGCTAATTTCGCCATTATCCCGGTCCGCGCGGCTCGCTGATGCTGATATCTCACCTGGATGTGCGCCAGACGGATAGTAGTGCAGGCTGGACTCTCGCGGGGAGCTGCCACCCCCGCCCCGCTCTGCTGCTTCGCATCGAAACCGCGGATTGACGTGCCGTCGATTGTTTTTACAGAGCCTAATTAATTAGAGGCCGACGGTATTATGTTACTTAACGATGATGGAAGCCTGCCAGTTTAGTCGCCCCCGACGGATTCGAATTTACGCTTCTTTCGTTACGCTATTTATTTTGCCTGCGGAGAATTAGTCGAAAGGTATGTAAATAATGAGTTGATGCTTTTTGCAGAGAAGCCAGTGTATGTTAAAAAATATTATACAGATATTTATTCTAGTCTAAGGTAGATTAAAAAATTAATTTTTTATGTGACAAGCGACTGTTGATTTTCATCAGAGTTCCGTTATATTTGAAAGAGCGCGCCTATCAATTTTTTTCAAAGAAAAATTTTCACGGAAAAATTCCATTCCAGGATTTGTAAAATTAAATGTAATTTGTAAAATTAAATGTGATGTTGCGGATGGAATAAAACAAACTTTAAAGGCAATATAAACTTTATTGCATGAACAAATGTTTAAAGTTTTTTATACAATATTATGTCTGCACAAAGTGAGAGTCAGCAATTTTGACGCATTTTTATTTTTAATCGAAAAACCACCTTTTTTATAAACAACCGTTGCTAAGAGGATAGCCGTGAAAACCATCTTCATGGCTCTCCCGCCTACAGAGAAGTCTCACTTTACCTATTTCAGTGCCCTTCCAATTAATGAGTACTAATGTACTCGGGGAAGGAAAAAGACGCTCCCGGACAATTCATTATTATTGCTCGCTGATTCCGTTGCAGTAAAACGGTTGTACATTTGCGAAGCTCAAGCTTTCCTCCATTTTTCGAATTATCTTCTTTTTCGATTAAAAAGAATTAACGTGAAGATTAAACAAGTGACGATTCGCATAGTTGCAGAAATTTCAGCTGCAGCGGCGCATTATTTATGAAATGTCTCGTGTCAATGGAGCCTAGTAAAGAGAATACTTGATTAATTTTCAGGGAAATGCCGCTGAAAGCAAGACGCGCCCGGCAGCGCCGGATAATCGAGACGTTAAGTACTGCACGGCGCAATTAAAGCGGGGAAAGTGGGCTATTATAAAATGTAAAATGAAGATGCGGTCGTCGGAGAAGAGTTTTGAATCGTATTACGTTCCATTATTACGCGCTTAAACGTTGTTATACGACGTCAATTTATACCGACCCCTCCTGCAATCTCGCCAAAATTAATCGGCTGATCTCCAGGCTTGCGACTTCAAGTTCGGCACATCGATTTTTGTAGAAAACCAAAAACGTCCGAAAGCAAAGAAGCTCGAATTTAGCAAAACAGCCAGCAACAAGTGCCGGGACAGAAAAGCGCGTAAAAGCGGGTGGGCGGCGATAAAAAAAGGACGGGCGGCGAAAACGAATCTTATTGCTCGCTGATCGTACGTGCAGCGTGCGGGGCTCTCGGCGTTAAAATAAAAAACAGCGCGTCGCGTCCCGGCGGGGGCTTCAGAGAGCGAAAGTGATACCGGCTCTCGGCGTGTAGGTAAAAGCCCTAAACTGCACTGGCTGCGACTCGCGCGCGAATAAATCTCCCGGCCGCCGCTCCCTTTCTCCGTCTTTCCGCGCGCAGACAGGTGCATAACGCCGCCGGCCAGGTAAATGGACGGCTAGTTTTCAAGGGGAGCGCTCGATTTGCTCGCGACGTCGCAGCTGAGATAGGCGCATCCGTTTAAGCGAGGCTCCTTTCTGGTAAGACCGACACTTCTTTAAAGCTGGCGTGCACTTTTAATCTTAAAACTGTGTTTTTTTAAAAAGAGCTGTATTGCGATGCTTTTTTTTTCAATTTGCTGCTATTAAACGAAAGATTAGCCGTTCGATTTTCCCGCTTATCGCGAGTAAAAAGAAACACGTTTTCCGGATACAATAAAGAGTCGGGGAAAAAAAGTGCAGCCGCAGAATCCACCAGTAAACACCGTAACCGCAAAGATCGTCGAGAGTATCCCGAGGTACACATTATCCGGGGGGCTTCCGTGGCAGCCGCACTGCGTGCCCGTAGGTGTAATTGCGTGCATCAGGTAGCTTTACGTAACGGCGGGAGAGAGAAAGACAGGGAGAGAGGGAGAGTGTGTAGAGCCAAAGGGCCCCCGCGTTCACGAAATCGAAAGTTAAACTCCGCTCGAATTCTGCTCACGAGCGCGTCTCTTTTTCCCTACTTTCCGCCGCGTTTACATACTTCCGATGCCGTCCTTCCTCCTCCTCCTTCTCCCCCTCCTCCTGCTCGTCGAGGAGATTCCGCGATTTACGAGCTGATGCTTTTCGGTCTTTGATGTGCATTTGGGAGATGGATGGAAATGGAGTGCTTATAGCGAAGTAAGTTTCAATGGAATGTGCAGATTCGCGTCTGCTTGCGCTGACTAAAGGCTAATTGAATACGTTATATTGATAATTATCGATCTTTTATGTTAAGTATTTCAATTTAACTTTAATTAGTTATAGTTTCAAATATTTATGAAAATTCAAATCTATCGGATGTAAAAAAATTCTCGCGCCTATTTGCTTAAAGGCTTCACAACATCTGGCCATCACTTTTTTATAAAGAAAATATATACTACGCTTTTTCTGGTAAATAAGAAAGGACTATGATAGAAACCAACTGACTGGCATAGCGGAGTTTTCAAAAAAAAACCAAGCGACTCATCTTTTCATACTCGATTGTAAAACGATCGTCTTATCTCGAAACGAATAGAATTCGCGGCGATTCGAGCGACGAACCGCGACGGGATTGAAATCTCAGGCAAAAGAGCGCCGGGGCCATAAATTCCGCGCTCCCGAGAGGTGGTCGCGAGGCGGCCCAGGCAGGTACGGCCAACCGGTATACGAGACAGCCGAGATAAGAGCGACAAGTGCGTGAGAAACGCCGCCTTACGCAATAATCGCGAGAGAGCGAGATAAGTCAGCAGGTGGAGAGATCTCGGCCAAAGGGTCGCTGAATAATGAATGCGAGCGCGGCCGCCACCGACAGATGAATTATTCTCTCTCTCTCTGCCGCGGCCGCGCTCGGGAGCTTCGCCACCGCGGGCAGAGTTGAGCGAGGGCTTTTTTTTTGTCGATTTCTGCGGCGCCCGCCGTTTTAACTTTTATTTTCTAATTTATCGTAATTGCCGAAATTAATGCTAGATTTTGTTGAAGGTAATGTTGTTGGAGAGTTTAATGGATTCTGAACATTCGAGATCTGGTAGATTGTTTACGTAGTGTTTGTTATACAGTGAATATTCAAAGCTGGTGGTGCCGTTGAACTTTATATTTTAACTCTGTATTAAGCTACGCAGTAACTTGGGGCTGCGTGTAATATGCTCTACATTTTCGACAAAGAGGGACACCTCCGGTCTAAAATGTAAATTTAATTTCCTCGCCCTAAATTGAAGTTACTTAGGAAAAGGGTTTCCCTACATTAAAAGGCTAAATTTTGAACGGCTATCGAGTTTATTAAAAACGAAAGGCCACAGTTGACGTATATAACAAAACCGTTGCGTTTATTTTCGAGCTTGGAATTTAAACGATCATCGCCAGTAAAAGTGCTCGCATCCGGATGGACAGCAATTACCCGAAACAACAGCGCGGCCCTTCCGTATCTTCGGGAAAAAGGGCGAATAATCGCCGCGCGGATTGAATCGACGCTTTGGGAATAAACATTTTCCTTGCGATAAACTGCGCGCGGCAGCTCGCGGGTAATAGGCGGCAATACTTGTTTTCGAGGCTCGATCGACGGAGGCCTGAGAGCCTAATGAATCTATTCCAGCGGGAGCGGCGGTGTCCGACATTTTCGCTTACACAAAGCCCATTTATCCGTGCGGCTGCCGCTGCTCTGCGCTCGAGTACAGTATGACGTCGCTGTAAAGGACTCGCTTCTCTCTCCCGGTTCGCTCCCCCCGCCTGCGAAATTATAGCGGACATCGCGGGACGTTTCGATTATTGCGCGGCCGCGGCCGCATAATATGACGCATTATGCAATCATTTGACCTTGTCCACTAGAGGCTCTCGGATTGATGTGCTTTTATTGTACAAGATTGCCGAGGCCCGAGAATTTCGATAGTAATTGTCGATGAATTTCGATTATAAATTAATTATCTGCGCTTAAGATTGGGCTTTGACGAGTGATTATTTCGTTAGCGCAGAAGTGGGAGGTCGGAAAGACGAAAATTATTTTCCAAGTTCAGTTATACTGGTTAGAACCATTATTTGTCACCTGATGCGAGCATTTTACATCATTTTCAAACGTACATACTTCAAAATTGGAACGCTGAATAAAATTTTTAAAATGCATTAAATCTCATAATATTGACTCTTATCAAATCTCAAAATCATATGAAAAGAACGCGAAAATTTTTTATTAAACATTTTACCTTAAAAGATCAAAAATGTCCAATGAGTTTAATAAAAAATTAGTAATACAGTAATTTATGTTTTTCTATATGCACTGATTTAAAATCAAGTTTCATCTAGTTTGTAAAACTAGATTGTTTAAGTCAAATAATTTTTCTTAAAACGTTCTGCTTTTACTGAAATTGAAGTTGAAAAAACAAGATTCGAAAGCAACTGCAAAGACCAGCTTTGCCCTTTCATGATTTAAAATTAAACGCGAAGTAAAGATCGCCAAGACACGCTGAAAAGAAAAAAATATATAAAATTGAGTATATATATCAACTAACACAGATTCATTGATCTAAAAGGGGAGAAAAGGTTGGGCAAATATTTAAAAAAGTCAAGTAGTATTAGGCAGAAACTATAGTAACGCGGAAACAGTCTATGAAAAAGAACCTTCTTACTATATTTTTAAAAACTTTTTACTAATTGCGTTATGGATGTTAACTTACATACTAGGAAAAATTACAAAAAGGTATAGTAAAAATTTACATTTAGTTTAATTTATACGTATTCTTTTATTAACATGAAGACTATTTCAGGAAGTTTTGCAAGCACCTCATGTTACGATCTTTTACACATGTAACATGAATATGAAATGGGCATTTTATACCAAAATGTTGGATTTAGATTCTTAGTAAGAACTTCATAAATGTTTCTTTCAAAGTGCGTTTTTCTTTTTCTTCCCTTTATTTTATATATTTTATATATTATTATAAAGCTATCGCTTGCTATTTATGTATTATCAACATTAACAAAATTATTTAAATCGTATCGAATTTCCAATTATCTTTACAAAACCACCAGGTGGCGAAGGAATATTTGCAAGCGGTCAAATTAGACCTCGGTTAATATAGAAGTTCATCGAGGTTCGAAAGTACATATGTAAGCGTTGGCAAACTACGAGATGTTTATCAACAACTTACACAAACGCGATTATATGGCTCAACAATCTTAATGCAAATAGCCATTTTTTACACGGTTCAATTTCACGGTTCGATTGATAATAATATGTTAACATGAATATTAAAATTAAAAATTACAAAAAACGTCATAGTAAAATTAGGATATTAGAAAAATTACAAGACTGTTTTGTAAAATTTCCAAGAATCGCAGTCTTTTGCCAAATTACTAGATTGCATAGAACAATTCAATGACCTTCAGTAATTTTTCCCAAACCTTTTTTTTCAGTAAACTACAATTACGGTCTGCTGCACAAACTTGTATGTTGTAACATGGGAAATACAACAGCGTAGTTGTAGATATGACTATAACTAAAATTTTACTCATGATGAAAACTCGACTATTATCCTTCTAAACTTACTAATGTAAAGCATAGTTAGTCCCGGTAAAAATTCGGAAAATTTGGAAAGTTAAAATTCGTAAAAGAAGAAGGTCCCCCCAGCGCCTTAGAAGCAGCTCGAATTCGATGCATAAGAACGCGGACGGGGTAGGAGGAGGAGCAGATTATAATATAAATGAAGCTGCAGCCTCACCTGCGAGCTCCGTCGCTGCTCGAGAAAGAGAGACATAAGCACGGCGAAGGGCCGAAAAGGAAAAGCGGCGCTCGCGACTGAGGTGAAAACCGAGAGACGTCGCTAACGAGAAGGACCGAGGCAAGTGCGAAGAGTCGCGAGGCGTTCGCTGATGAATATGACAGATTATAATTTAACGGGAGCGCGAGGGACGGAGCGATATAATGATATGGCTCGGGAGAGAGAGAGAGAGAGAGAGAGAGAGAGAGCAACCCGGTAATGGCTGCTGCGCGCCGAGAGAGGGAGGAACGTCGGAGGAACGGACAAGGCGAGTGAGTGCTGTCAAAGCAAAAAGGGAAGCCGCAGGAATGATGCTCGACTCTCTGTCGCGGAGCTGCACGCTTCGACAAGATGCAAATGAGCAGAGTCCTTTGGAAATTCAAACTTATTTCTCCTTGCCAATGGAGGACCGACTTTTTTCTCTGCCCTGCGCTCCTTTCATCCGAGAACTGCCGTTTTGTATTTTATTCGCTTTTTTTTTAATGTAATTTAATTGCTTAATCTTATTGGTTATTTGAGACTGTACTTATCTCGACTGAACACCAAAAAGATGTTCGAACAACACTCGGCCAGTAAAGCTTAGATTTTTTTACAACGGTATCGTTTATAAAATGACAGTAACGAAATAGTTGCCTATCGGTCAATGAAAACAAGCGCATCACATCCGTGCAACAGTTTCTTCTCAATTACAAAAACTTGGAAATTGTCCCTGCTTTGCGAAGAATTGCAACATTCGGCTCAAGTTCCCCCACCCGTCAACGCTCCGATCCGCAAAGAAATTTGACGAACAGCAGTCTCGTATAAATCAGCGCCTTCGAAAACATCGCGGCCAGTGCGGAAACGCTCAAATGAAGAACGGCAAGTAGAAAAGGTCCGGCGGTAATGCGGCGCCAGGCGGGCGTTCGATCGTAGGTGCTAATTAGGCGTGCACTCGATTCGATCAGGCGCTCTGTCTCCCTTCCTCTCCCTTAGAATTTCGGACGCTCGACGCCCGAACACACACACACACACAGCTCTTTGTTCCTCCGGGCCGAGGAGATTTTTTGTGTCGGGGGTGTTACTGCAGGCAGGGATAATAGGCGCTTCGTCGAACGACTTATCATTATAATCGGGCCGATAACCTATTAAACGCGTTCGCGGTGATTCGTTATTCCGTTACTCGTGTAACGGGGCGTAACTCGCAGGATTATAAAGTTTTACTGACCCGACAGTCGTCTGGTGCTTCAGCAGCTTTTACTGCGAACGCTGATGCTTTTGTCGCTTTATTAATTCTTTTGAGCTTTCGCTTTAAAGCTGCTCATTAACTTGTTTCGTTCGCGTTTAGACTAATTGCCTTTATGTACATTTTATTTTTTACCTTCAAAAAATTGTCGGCTAATTTGGTAATGCATTTAACCTTGTAATTAGAAATTATAAAACTCATATCTGAACATAATTTCGTATCTGAATCTCTTTCGTTTAGTATTAGTTAGGTGCAGTTTTCTTCCGCATAAACGACCGCTAGAATTTCGCACAGATAATTCTGGCAGCACTGCACTGCGGTTATTGCAATGAACATCATTTTTTTGAGATTATAATTCGTTTAATCCGAGCTAATAACGAAAAATTTCATCTTTGACGATTCGAACGTAGCATTTGGGGGTATATTTCATTATTATTCTGTATTTGTATTCCGCAGCATCGCGCATTCGTCAGTCGATTTTCCCCATTGTAAACAGATGCTTGTATTGGAAAATAATCGATATTACACGCGTTTCCTAGCATGTGTTCTTGCTATTCCCGATTATTGCACGTACATTGTGTATCATTATAATTTTATTCAATCCGTTCTAAATGCACATAGACACTCGAAACATCAATTTCTCTACTCTCGCGGCGATATTCGACATTTACGGCGAAAAATCCTGGAGGCAAATGGCATGAATAAATTTTATACGTCCCAACTGTTTGTAATGAAGGTACTGAGAAATCAGACCTTTTTCACTGATTCAATATACAATATTTACATGGAAGTACATCCCTTTCATACGGTTGATATAATAGCTTGGAAAGTCATTTGAAAATTGTCAAGAACTCGTTGGCAAATCGCACGTATAATAACGAACCTCCTTACGCCCGAGGCTTTAAAAACGCGGAAAGGACGCAGTTTTTTCTATTAGAGGAATTTTAGGGAAAGATGTCGAAACAAGAGCTTAGCCTCGGCCATTAACGAAGCAAACCGATAAAACATTCGAAAAACAGGGGTGGGAAAAAATTGCTTGTCGATGGTACAAAGCTCGCCGATAAAACCATAGGGCTTTTTCCCGTAATTTTTTCCCTCCTTACGCACACGGCACTCACTCCCACACACATTCAATTATAGTGGAAAATACACGAGCGTAAAGTAAATTTCCACACGACAGAGCGAGAGAGAGGAGGGTTCGGGGAGCATTGCCCATCGGGCGTTCCTCCCCTGCTCCCGACCCCCCACCACCGGTCCTCCTCCGCAGCGGCACCCTCCTCCCCCGATTCGATCCCGTTCCGCGCCCCTCACCTGCTCCGCTCCGGTCCACGACCCCACCCCCGAACGCCGGAGTCTGCTGCCTCCCTCGCCGCCCGCTTTCACAGAGGGAGAGGGAGAGAGAGAGAGAGAGAGGACGTTACCCCAACCCCTCGACCGCGAATTTCAATTTGTTATTTTTGCATCATTTTACCCCCCTCCCCCCGCTCCCCTGCTCGCCGACTCGTTCGCTCACGACCTCCTCCCGCCCCCGCCCTGCTTCATCAGTGCGCCCGGCGTTATAGTTCTCTCGCTCGTTCTTTCTAACGTGCGAGCGAAAATTTCCCCTCTGCGAGAGAGCAAAAACTTTCGGATAATTTCATTTTTCCTCCCTCGAAATTTTTGATTTTACCAAGAAACTCAACGACCCCCCACTGCTAATTTTACCTTCGAAACGTATACGAAAGCGGTTTCCAAGCTTTTTTTTATGCACCGTTCTCGCGCGGCCAACGGCACGTATAGCTCGTCGCTCGTTTAAACAGACGTAGAATTGTGTGCGATCGGATCGACTGAAAAAATCGCTACTACTTTTCAGCTTACGCTTTCGCCCTTGTTTCTATTGGCTTTTTTGCGGGCAAGATCCAGCGGCCGAGCCGCGCGTTGTTTATTTTCCAATCGAGGGCCGTAAATCCACATGTCGCAGTCAATTATAAGCTTGTCACTATTTGTTTTTAAAATATATTCATTCCGTTAACAAAGTCCGCGCGCGCGCGCTTCATTTAATAAACTCTCGCGCAAACTTTTCTATGCGTCTGCAATGCGAAATTATGCCGCGCGCTCGCCCGCTAATTGCTCGATTAATTATTTCTTTCGATAAAATTTTCTCAATTACCGAAAAGTCAAATGTTGACTTTTAATTCGGCGGCGGGCGCCGCCAAGCCGTCGAGGTAATAGTTGTAAACAAAAAAACATGTTCCTCTCGAAAGATAGAGAGGCGAAAGGAGAGAGAATCAATGGCAATAAAGTATGAATGGCATTAAAACTGTTCGTCAACGCTCGTCGTGCATCGTCGAAGGCCCCGCGCACTTTTCCTCTCATTATGCTCCCCCTTTATCTCTCGACGGGAGAGGTAGCTTCCATCCTCCTCTCGCGATCCGTCAGCGCAATAGAAAGCATCGTCTCTCGCCCTCCTTGTCTCTCGCTTTCCCAATTTAGAGCCCAGGCTGCCAGAGCGAGAGAGAGGGAGAGGCGGGAGACAAGAGAAATTCAACTCGCGGCAGCGGCGGCGGGAGGGAGAATTTCCGAGCGGGACGTGCCTCGGGAGAAAGAGAGATAAATATAGAAGGAGAGAGAGGAAGAGCTGAAATTCAACTAGACGAAGCGCCGAGACAGAGAGCTGCTCTCGCGAATGAAAGCAAAAGAAAGAGAGGGAGAGAGAGGTCTGTCGAGCGGGAAAAGCTACGCCGGGAAAATCCAAGAGAGGAATAAGAAAGGGGGAATCTCTCTCGCGAGGAGAGAGAGAGAGAGAGAAAGAGAAGCGAGACAGTCGCGGCTAAAAACTACCCAATGAGACAAAGTGGGGTGGGATGAATTCCCGAGTACACGGCCGCCTATATATCTAATGAGAACAAGAGAAAGAAAAGGATTATCGGGGCACGAGAGAGGGAGGGGGAGAGGGGAGGGAATGAATGGGAGCAAGCGGCTGACTTGGGCAACGGCAGCACTTCTGCGAGAACCATTGGATTATTATATTACGAGACTGCCTCACTCGGCTTTTTGCCGAGCCGAGTGGAATTTTGACGGCAAACGCGACTGACTCGTTAATTCGTGCCGCGCGTCTCGCGAGCAGTTTCATCGAGTCATCGGCCGCTTCTCCTCCAGTTCGGTGCTGTTTTCGAAAAATCCGTGATTCATTCCGGAAACTTTAGTCACCACCAAATGTCTTATCTGTTTTCAGAGATTCCTTTGCGGTTATAGATAATCCATTCCTTCGAGTTAATAAACTTTAAGGTGAAAATGAAAAAAATAACGTCACGTCTACCCATAATCCTCTAGTCGGGCGGCCAAACCTGAATATTTGAGGTTCGCAAGCGGACTCCTGAGAATTGGCTCGGGCGAATCACCGAAACGACCTAGAATCCGTAGCAGTAACGAGGCAGCACACCGCTCGTTCCCGCCTCTTTCCGCGCGCAACTGCTCGTCGCTCCTTGGCAGAAGATCGAAGAGCCACCGCCGATATCGCACCTTGAGAGAGCGTCCTTTGTTCCGTTACTTTGCGTCCCCCGGGACGAGGCGTTGGATTCACGTTGCCTCGAATATCGCCGAGCTCTTTGGCACCTGATGATTTTTCATTTCGCGGTAATCGAATAACGTGTTAACTCGCGGTTACTATATAATACGTTTAAAAAAGCGTTGACAATTTTCGTAACTCATTATTCCTGCAGTAGTGGAAAGCCTAAAAAGACGATGAAGCGTTGCAGGCGAGTCAATTTTTGAAATTGAAAGAGCTTCAAAGGCTGGCAAAGACAAATTTCCAATATTATATTAATTTCAGTAATTAAAAGATACTTGGCCGCGGCAGAAAAAGCTCGAAAACTGAAAGCTCATTACCGCGCGTCATAACCGAGTAATTATAATTATCTACAATAAAAGCATCGAAAGCTCGACCCCCCTCGCGTACTAATCACAATCGGCGAGGAGCTCACGTGGGCGCGGCGCAATAATACAAAGCGCAGCGCGGCCGGCCGGCCGTCCAATTATCTAAATTCTCTATTTTCGGAAAAAGTTCCCGGCCCCGCGCTGCAAGCTCGCTCGACGCTCCGCGCGTGCAAAAAGCCGCTGCCGCTGCCGCCGCCGCCGCCGCCGCCGCCTGGCTGTCCGGGCGAGAGCTTTTCAAAAAAATTCCTCGTGCTCTCCTCGTTTTTCCCTCCAAACTCCCCTCCGCGATAAAAGCAGCGGCGGCGGCAGCGGGGGGAGTATACACTAAAGTTCGGAGCGCGAAATCCGAGGAGGGAGAGCGAGACTGCCGGAGGGAGCGAGAGGGCTTTTGTTCGGCTGGCTCCCCATTGGCCGGGGCCTCCGACCAATGGGGGAGCGCCGGAGGATAGTGGCGCATACCCCGCACACGTGGCTGACGTATGTCCGACTCTATTGCGAGAGAGGAGCCGGCACGCTGAAAAAGCTCCGAAACCTCTCTGCGCAAGCTCCCGCTCGAAACTTTTCCCTCCCTCCCTCCCTTCCTCCGCACCGCTCCCTCCTTCCCCCGCCGCCCCGCGCGTCCTCTTTTTCCGAGCTCCGCAGCGCCGTCCTTCTTGCTCCCGGGCTCCTCCGATAAACTTGCTCTTTGTCTGTAACGCGACGGTGTCGAGGGGCATCGGCGACCACGTGGATCTCTTATCTTCCTCTCTCCCCCGGCTGCTGCTGCTGCTGCTGCTTTCCGCGATCCTTCGTTATTGTAAACACGTCGGGCGGGGGACTGTATTCGATGCCGATGCGGAGGAGGGACAAGTTTTAGCGGATAAATTCGAAAATAACGCAATCCCTTAATCGTAAAGTGGAACGAAGCCGACGATTGGTAAAGAATAAAATCTAAATTCAGCTCGGCAATAAAGAAAAAAAGGGCGTCGCGCGAGTTTAGGAATTTTTTCCGAAATTTAGCGCTCGAAAAGCTCTGCGGCTGGCGAAGGCCGAGCAGCACCGCAGCAGTCCCGCAGTGCAGCAGTGCTATTCCGGCTTTCGTCCGGCCGATTCGTTCCAACTTTCAAACCCGCACGTACCGGCCCGCCAACTCGCCGAGGCCATTTTTTCTCTCTCTCTCTCTCCTTTTCTCCCTTTATGGATGGATGTTCCTAATGTTTTCCTCGTTTCAGCGCAGCGGGTGAAACGTTAATCTTGCACGAATCGGCAGGTTTTGAAGGAAGGAAATTTTAATTAAACCATTATACTGGATGTATTGATAAAGTAAGGAAGATGCTTTGTAAGATTTTCCAAGTTAACGGCAAGATATTCAAGTAGACTTAAGACTTGACTTCAGTCAAGATCTGTACTTGGTAGGGATGAGGTTTCCGCTTATTATCAACTTCATCAGTCTTCTCGACGTCTTAGACTTTGAATAGCTTAACATCGCAGCCTCGGTTCTGATGGCGATAACGAAGAAATAACCGAAAAGAGAAAGATTATATTTAAATATAAATTCGAGAGCGTGAGCGCGTGTCGGATCGCGACGGGGGTGGAAATAACGAGGGATAGAAAGTGAGGAGAAAGAAAGGAGAAGATATCGCGCATTATATAATGTAGTTCAAGTGCGATTGCAGAGTTATTAACCGAGCTAGTGCGCCTAAAGGAAAAGCGGAAGAGTCGAAAAGAGAAGAGTCGGTGCAGAGGGCAAAAGAAACGTCGTTATGATACTGCACAAGTGGAAAATGGCTTTATCGAGCGAAGCGCGGCCCGACTCGTCTACAAAGTCGCGGGGATCGCGGGAGATAAAAGGATTTATAATGTCGCACAAAGAAATCCTCCGCCGCTTGACAAATAGACTTTTTCAAAGCTATTCCCTTTCGCATGCGGATGTGTATATGCTGCGCGAGAGCGGCGGTCTACACAAAGTCTACACACTTTCCCTCTCTCTCCTTCCCGCGCGCGTCCCGGCAATTCTATTTAAAGCTTTATCCAGTCAGATGTGCTTTATTCTTGCCTTCTTTTCCTTGGACGCTTTGGATTCATGCAAATTTTCCCCTTTCAAGCAGAGAAACTAATTAGTTTCCGATTCTTCTTGCAAAGTTGCCTAATTTTAGCACTGCTATAAAATCCATAAGACATTGAAGAAGAAGAAATCGCCTGATCCTTTCGGCGGATGTCGCGGACAAGGCAGCCAGCAGCAGCTGGCGGTGTGCGGAGGTGAGTCGGCGCACCGGTGGAACACGATGAAGCTGGTCGCGCGCGGCACGCGCCGCCTCGATAGCTATCGAGAGCTGGCACCTCGTGCGCTATCGCTCCCCGTCGATCGAGATCGACAGCGAAGTAATGGACGAGCCGAGCGCGCCCTTTCTAATCCGACTCCTTCTTCGGGGCCGCAGCTGACTGTAACGTCGGAAAAATTATAACCGGCGCAATACGAGAAAATTCTCCTGAAATTTTTATTCCGAATCTATTGGCAGCTCTTATTTCCGGGAGAAGCAATCCTCCAATTTCGGACTTTCGACGCTACGCGCTTGTCCTTGGCTCGAGGCACCACAATCGACCGGCATCCTTGACGGATCGACGATTCTTTTGGAGGCCGAAGGATTTCGCGAGACTCGACGCGTTCGATGTACTCGGCCCTTTCGCTCGATGAATCACTTTCAAAATTCGACAGAGTTTTTAAAAAATAACCTTGCGTAACGGGTAGTAGTGTCCTCGATTTATGCGAGAACAAGGTAATTTGCTTTCTAAACAATTTAATGAAACGTGTATTATTTGCAGTGCGGTTTTGTCGACGGTGTTTTGTCTATAATTTTTTATCAAATTTTTCTTGAATAAAATTACTCTGTTAAAAGCAAAACACTGTAAGTGATGAAACGCACCTTTCTCTCCTTCTCTCTCTTATTCCAAGTAAGAACCTTTCTGCGTACAAAGTAAAATTTATTTTTTTAACCAATCGACCTGCATAAATTGTTCTCATAAAACTTCCTGCTAACTTTATTTTCCCAAAAGTAGAAAATATCGATTCGAGAAAAAGTTTATTTAAACAAAGTTACTATTATACTTCCTAGGAAATTTTTCAAACGTTCAAGCTAAAATAAAAGAAGCCACTTGGCTCACTTTTGAAGAAGCTACTTAAAAAAATGTTTAAGGCGCCATTCATCGACTCGGTGAAAAAAACCACAGAGGAAAAAAAGTTCCAGCCGCCTCGACTTAGAATCCAGCGCGAAAAGTTTGAAAGACGAGGCGGCTCTCGTTGAAAAAGGCCGCTCGTTTAAAGAGAGATATGCTCCCGCGGCCGAGAGCGGAAGTGGAAGTTGATATTTACGCACTCGGCGCGATCTTGACCCAGAGAGCTGTCCGTTTTTTGTTCCCTCTCCGCGGCGCGTAAGCCATCCATCACGTGGCCTACCTGCTGACGCCGTCGCCGACATTGAATCCGCCTGGAGCTGACGAAACTCCAGAGCCGAGGGAAAAGCCGACAAAATCGCGGAAAATTCATTGTGTCCGGCCGCGATAAAGTGCGCGAGCACGAGTGACTTGTGAGGCTTTTTACTTTTTTGGCTTTTGATCAAGCCGGCTGGATTGCACAGAGAAATATTGACCACTCCGTTTTTCCATTATTTTCCGTTAGTTTTATCTTTAATCCTTCAATTCTTTATTATAATATACTTTGCTTTATTACTTATTTCAAATTCATAAAATGGAAACACTATAATAATAAAAATATATTATCTTTGCTTGAAATCTTGTTCCGTTTTTAAGTAGCTTGGTCTAAAATAAAGATTTCTGTGACTTATACTTTGCTTAATTTTTCAACTTTTTGGTTGCTTGGATTTTGGTAAGCTATTATCAGCAGTACCTGGATACTTTTTTCTTTTGCTATCGTTATTAAATACTGAAACGAAAAATTACAATTTAATAAAAATATTTGTGGCCACATTCCAGCCATTAAATTCTTTAGACTGACCCGGGATTCCGCCAGGAATATAATATGTATTAGCATATCTATATATGGTATTTTTCTGCCAATTTATTTATCGAAATTTTCGCGCAACGATTAATTTCAATCCAACTTCAACACATAACCAAAGCGGCAAAAATGAATTTCGAGCCAACACTTGAGCAGCGCTCGTAATGCGAAAAGAGCAGCTTAATTAAAAAACGAGCTCATCGATAACTTGTACACTTCAATCGAGCGCGAAAAACAACTCCGCCGCCGTAAAGTTTACCTGGCCAAGAGTGAATTTCCCGGAGGTACAAAGCTGCTCTCGAAAACGTCACCTTTCAAAGGGACGCCTAAACTCGCGGAATTCGGCTCGAGTTCAGTCTGCGTCGAAACAGGCTCTCTGCAGCAGGGAATATCGCCCGTAAAATGTTTAATCGCCGCGAGTAAAAATTTCTCCTCTCTCTTTCTGGGCTGGCGAGTAGACGAGAGAGGCGAGATAGGCGAGGCAGCCATCTCTAGAGAGCGCAGGGAGTGTCCGCGTTCGAGGGGATCCTGGTGTCCTCGCCGCTCGCCGGCCGGAGCCTAAGTGTGCCGCGAGCGAGCCTCCTCCTCCTCCTCCTCCTCCGGCCGGTGCATACGGTTTCCCGCGTAGTTTCGCCGCTCCGTTCCGTTGCCGGTACTGTAACTGCTGCCGCCGTGACGCCTCCTTATCGCCCGGTGGTTTACGACTGTTTTCCTAGCACTCGCCTTCCAAACTCTTGATGAACCTTCATTTTTTTTGCTAAATTATTACTCGTCCTTTATCAAACAAGGCAAATTTCTTGGTGCTTTAATTACTTTCTAGACTCTATTTAGTTAAACATTGACGTTTACTTTTGCTTACTCGGTAAATTAATTCAATTGTCACAGAAATATTGAAAACTACACCTGGTCGTCCGATAATTTTTCGAGCCGAAGGGAATTACAAGGTGCTCGGGCACGCAGGAAGGTTCGAAAATATCGGAACCCGCGGCATCGGCTAAATTTGCATGCGCAATAGCTCGGCGTGATCGATGTAGGTTAGCTGCATGCAGCAGCAGCAGCAGCAGCAGAAGCAGAAACGCAAACGCGCGGCGGTGCAGAGAGAAGAGCGCAGAACGGCTTTTTAATAGGTGTGCTCGTCCGCACGTACGCAAGCTCTCGATACGCTTGACCGCATTGTACTCGATATGACGTTTTTTTTATCTTGCGCTTGATTACACGCCGCGTAATCGACGATTTATCGGGGAAGCGAGCGGTGCGTCCGCCCGCTGCTTACCTGCACCTCGTTCGGGCAGCTGCCTTTCTTTTTTATTCGCGCTTCTTCCCCGAGTTTTTAGCGCGTTTTCTCACATTTTTGCTTCGGTTATGCTGAATGTCTGACTGATTTGGGAGCTTCTTCTGCTGTGTTATACGGCCGACTGAAAATTAAAACGTACTTCGCGCGTTAATGTTGCGTGCTGACGTCAGAGAGTAATTACGGTATTACATCACACATCGTTAAGACGTATTTATACGACTTAAGTACAGGCGCCTTGGCTGTACCATTATGTATTATGAATTTGATGGTAAAAGGCGAACTTTTTCAATTGACTATTAATTCCATTTGCAGCAGAGAACAAACGTAAGCAATTACTTGGAAAAAAAAATCAGTTGTAAAAAGTCGCCTAAAATCACGAGCGCAGAGTCGGCAGGAAAGTTAGAATTAGTCTCGATTCAACAAGTAGAAAAAGGGACGGCGAGGAGGAGAGAGAGACGACAGCTGGCGTTGATGCTCCTCGCGTGGAATTCAGCTCCGCCGGCTTCGAGATATGTATGTATAATACAGGAACGGCGGTGGGAGCGGAGGAGAGAGAGAGGGAGAGAGAGAGAGAGAGAGAGAGAGAGAAGAGGAGGAGGAGGAGGAGGAGGAGAAAAAAGCAAGGCTGCACAGCTCGTTGGCGCGCCGAGCTGGAATGCGACGGGCGGCCAGCCTTGAGCTGCTGCTGCTCCGCAGTGGTGCGAGTCGACGTGCGCCGCTACGACGATGGTCCAGTGACACACTCGCCGTTGCGTCCGCCTTGCCTTTTTCTTCCTGGGAGGGGAGGGAGATTTTTCGTTTCCTTAAGGGGAGATTAAGAATGGATTCGAATTCTTTAGGAAAGGGACTCGTTTTGACAATCGTTCCAACAACCTTTTTGTCAATTTTAACGAGAAACACATCTTCCGTCGTTTTGACATCGAGTTTTAGTTTGACGTAAATCTGCGTACATTTCCTAATATCGATAATATAATTTAACTAATAGTGATGTAGCATCATATAATTTAGAATTCTCTCGTTTAATTAATTATGGACCAGCGAAAATAGTTAAATCTCTATAACCATCTTTTTTCAGGTATAAATAAAAGCAACATTTTTATAGTTTCCTTAGAAAATAGAATTTAGTAAATACAATTTTTAATTTCTATGCAGAGTGTTGATTTTCGAAATTAAATTTATTAGAAATCTCTGTATGGCTACTGTAGATATAACGTCATAAAATCATCTGCGTAAATTTACTATACACTTTCTGATTTACATCCATTACTGTAATTAGACGTCGTCGTTTAAAATAGAACACTGAAAATTGATAATTAAAAACAGTTACATTAATAAACTCTTTATTGTTGTAGTATAATAAAGAAATATTACTCTCTTTTATAAAAAGTGAATTATAAGTGAAGTATAATTCATACGAAATCCATGCGAGTTTATCAAAATAAATGCACAACATAATTTCATCAAACAAGTTAGGTAAGTTAACACTGTACCGTTAAAAAATCACTACCTACTGAATTAACAGAATGCTTTCCCAAAGAGAATATTAACGATTCTCGAAAAATTTATATAAAATTGTACTGCAAAATCTTCACCGAAAACCAGCGGAAGCCAGAAAAAACTCGGAAAGGTTCTCATGACTTCTGGGCATTGTTAGAATTTGAAAAAAGTAAAAAAATTCAAGATGTGACAAAACTTGCCAAAAATTCGACAAGTTTAACTCAATTCGTAACCGCAAAGAAATACTGCAAGCTTGAGACAAGGTTCAGGCATATTCTCTGACATATTTTATTATTCTTTCGCTGCTAACTGGACACAACAACAGCCTAACCGAGAATGTCTTTGCAAGGGGTATTCTCATATCAAGCTAATTGTGTATTAATTTAGAAAAGTAAATAATTAAAAAATAATAATTTTATAAAAATTTAAAATGATTTATACTTATATAATACATAAACAAAATTATTATTTTTATCGCTGCTGGGTATAAATTTTTACCATGAAAAACGTTAAAACGATAGTCGACCTATTCTACCTAAC
>UCOL01002718.1:0-23507 GCA_900474335.1 Ormyrus nitidulus | reverse complement strand
TATGTAAGTTTACCGTAGCTTGCTTTTTAAAATATTTATTTTACTTAAGCCTTTCTAAAAATAGTGCGAAGGTCGTATTGATTTTCATGAAATTTACCTCAAAATTATAAATTTTTCTCATTAATATTACATATATGGAGAAAAATTTTTGAGTAAAAGTGTCCGTAGGCACAAAGTCTCAAAATGAAACAACCAATATCTGATATAATTTCAACTTTAGAGTTATTTGATTTTCCAAGATATTTAACCAATTAGCATTAGTTGGATTAAAAAGCAACGCCAATTCAATAGTTAATATGAGTGTTATATTCATTGTTATTTTTTATTCCTTTAGAAAAGGCGGATTTTAAAGTCTTTTACATTTCTTGAGTAACTAAGCTAAACTTTCCTACTTAAATTTACGGTAGCTTGCTTTTTAAAATATATGTTTTATTTAAGCCTTTCGAAAAATACTGTGAAGGTCGTACTGAGTTTTACAAAATTTCCCTCAAAATTACAAATTTTTCTCTTCTAATATTGCGTCTAAATGAATTATTCCATCGTTATAAAATCCTTTACTCGCAGTCGCGCAAACATCCATTCGAGCGCGATAAACCGTAATTTCCCCTCGAATTCCGAGGAGTCTTCGGGGGTTATTCGCAGATTTCGGGAAGCTCCCATCTTTTCGCGCTTGATTTTCAAGTTTAGAGGAGTACAAGCCTGGAAAAGGCGTCACGTCCCGGTCCTCCCACGCGATTCCATATCTCCCGGCTGATTCCCTCGGCGAACGAGAGCGAGACGGCTAGAGCGCGAAATATCTGGCCGGCATGTGAGAGGCAAGGCGGCGCCGGGGAAAATCGAGAGAAAAACTTCACAATCCGCGGCAAACGCCCGAGAGGGTAAAAAATAAAGCGCATTAAGGGTGGCCGGGTAAAAATAGGTCAGACCTTGAATCGTGAAAAAACGCTATTGAATTTAAAGCTTTTTTTTTATTAGTTGCGTTATGTACGCTGTAGTTGAGAGCGATAATTTTGTGCCGTCGATGAAAGTATATGCAATTACGTATTTAAAGTGTGTGCTGGAGGAGCGTTTAAACTAAAATGCTCGAGCGAGTATTGTCAACACAATTCACCGCCTATATTCTTTGTATTTGCATTTTGTCTATTGATTTATTTGACAAGTAAATTGATTAATAAACATTATAGAATATACACTGTCCAATTTTCTTTTTATCTATTGAAACAAGCTGATTTACACGCGAAAAAAATATTTTTGTTCCAAAAGTTTTTTTTTACGTTTTTTATGACTGGAGTGTAAAATTAGCTGATTGCTTTAGCGGGTTCCAGAATAGCGTGCGAACTTTGTTGAAATAGAAACTCTCGCCGGAGCTCGAAAAGTTGTAAAATCTCGAGAGCAACGACGGAATAAAATCGATCTCGTAATAAACGTAAATCTAATTGATGCTTTACGCTCCCGACGCTCTTCCCATAAGTCTCGAACCATTTCAAAATGAAACGTTAAGTGCAACTTCTGCCGAGACCCATGATCGATCCTCAAAAATACCATTTCCAAGAACACAGTGTAATGCAAAGAAAAACGCAGCGCAATAAGTCGCCTCCCGCCTGCCCGCGGTGGAATCGGTCCAGTGCATCGCGGGGCTTCGGTCACGATCGCCATGTTTATTCCTCGGTACGCTTAACAATTTACTTCCGACGAAGTGCCTCCCCGGCGCACTAAATCCTAACCCCCGGGTTCGATCTAATTTCGCGCTTCGTTCCACAGTGAGATATGACGAGTACGTGCTTCCCGCTCTCTCTCTCTCTCTCTCTCTCGGGCGCTGAGCTTGAAAAAACGCAGCTTCGCTCCAATTTATATATCTCTCCGGCGAGCGAGGGGGGGGGGGGAGAGCACTTCCGTAGAAACGAGTGCGCGGGCATTAGGTGTCTTTAGAGCCGAGAGGGCTGATCCCTTTTCCGGAAGTGCAGCTCGGTTCGCGTGCGCGCCGCGTCGTGTTTGCGACCGATGCCAGATAAGTAGTAACGGCCGGCGATGGTTAGACGGGACTCTTGCCGCTGAATTAGAGGATAGTGGGCGAACGAAGTGCGTAATTTTATTCTGAAAATAGAGAGGCACACGGCGCGATAGTCCCCTGGCCTGATAGCACTAAAAAATCTCCAGGGGTGGTGGAGCAGGCTATCCAGTCGTCCAAAAAAAATGTTCGAACCCGCGACTGCCGTTCGATCGAGTCTGCGGAGGGTGAACCTTCGTCGTCCGCATCCTCTCTCTCTCTCTCTCTCTCTCTCCCGCGAGGCTCGCTCTGCCTCGGGAGAGGGAAGAAAGTCGTCGGCGTCGCGACACCGGCGACGGCGACTCAGGCGAGAAGGGCACACACAACGCACGGAGACCGCGGCGCACACAGAGAGCGAGAGAGAGAGAGAGAGAGCGCGCAAGGGAGCGAGACGCCGCGCACGCCGAGAGAGAGAAAGCAGAGCGCGCGGCAGCGCCGAGAGCCCGCCGCCAGCTCTCTCAGTCGGCGAACGCGGCACGCACGAGGCGGTGCTCTCTCTCTCTCTCAGTGTGTTTATCTCGTGCGATCCGATTGTGAGGCCGTTCGAGCCGCTTTCGAACCGGAGCTCCCTTCCCCCGGGAGGATCAGGATCGCGCGCGCGCGCGCGCCCGCCCGACGTTCAAATGAGCGCACGTCTAACGCTCGGGCAGTTTCTCCCAAGAGTCGACTCGGCAGTATAGAGCCTCGTTCTCCCCCGCCGTCGTCGACGAGGGACGTCGTCGTCGTCGTCGCGAGAGAGCAGGAGGAAGAGGAGGAGAGGAGGAGCAGCTGTGCGAACCCAAGGAGGAAAGGGGGATAATGGGCGGCCGGCGATGAGCAGCCCCGGAGGATGTGGCTCGCGCTGCTGCTGCTGCCGGAGCTGCTCGGGCTGCTGCTGCTGCTGTCCCCGGCGACGGCGGCGGCGGTGGACGCCACCGAGCGCGGCTGCGACGTCCTGGCCGGCGGCCGCGAGCTGGTGTGCCGGGAGGCCGGGATCGCCGACGTCGCCGATCTGCCCGACGCCAGGAACGTCACCAGGATGTGAGTTGGAACGATTGGTTACGATTATTATTTTTTAGTTTGTATACGAAAGTCTTTCGTAAATCGTTTTCGGGAGTGGATGGGTCGAGTCCGGATAAGGAGCGGATCGAATGCTCGGGTATATCGAGCACTTTTTCGCGGTTAATAATGTACTGAAATTTTGATTACGGCGCGATCGACGATAAGCAAGGACGTCGATAAGCCTTTTCGAGTGTCAGGTTCATTCGCCTCTCTCGCGAAGGGTTATACCGATGGCCTTGCCGAGCCGCGATTTCAGTCGAAACGTCAGTATTGGTTAACGAGAGGAAAATCGCCTGTCGGAAAGCCATTAGCTTAATAACCTATTTTACAATTCAATCATCGAGTCGACTGACTTTTTGGATATCCTTACGAATCGATCGACCGAAAGACAAGACGAAATACATGTGGGTCGCGAGCGCGATTTAAATCGAAACGACTTTATTTGTTAAGGAAAAAAACAAAAAAAAAATTGCTGGAAGCTGGAAATTTACATTTCAGCCTCGTTGCTTCATAATACCCGCTTTATCCGGTCTCGGGAGCCCCTCCAGACAGAAATACTGGCAAAATTAGAGAAGTTCGCCTTGCCAACTTAGTCGCTCCCGCGACAAGGTCTCGATAATTTTCCGTATAACACCCGCAGTGTGTACACTGCGAGCGCGCGCTCGGCGCCCCCCGACTCTGCTTTATTATGGGTGAGCATTAAATTCCGTAAGCGCTAAAACGCGCGCGCGCGCCAACTTCGCTAAAAACCTGCAGCTGCCGGTCGAGCGCGCCGCGGGGGGAGAGGAAAAAGAGGTATATATATCGGAAAGTAAGTGATGGGAAGCGGAGAGCTTATAAATGAGTTAATTAGGAGATACGCGGCAGGCTACGGCGTGATTTAGATTCTTCGGCTCCCGGCCGATGATTACATGTCATTACTCTGTATAAGGCGCCACACACGCGATACCTTTAGAATCCCAAGAGCGAGACGCGAGAGACGAAAGAGGCTCTAATGGCTTAACGGTTAAGCGCTTTTCTGCGTGCGAGTTATGACTTAATATGTCTATGGCGTTGAAGTAATTTACTGAACGACTCGCTCTCTCTTTCTCTCTTACCGACTTATTGGCTTTACAAGCGACAGCCGATTTATTTATGGTTCCGAGGAACCTTTCTTTCTGCCTTTTTTTCTCTTCTCTCCGAGAAGTTCCTTTTCTAATTTGTTAGGATTTTCGAACTCTGCCTCGTACGTGATTCTCTTTGGGCTTAACCGCGCAGTACGCGAGCACTCGCTTCTTCTCGTAAAAGTATCAGCGCGGATTGGAATTGTTACCGCCATAAACAAAGCGATCGTTTTATGTATTCATTCGTTCCGAGAAAACGCTATTGAAACTTTTATGAATTAGTTTTTCTTGACGTTTTAAGGTCGAATCGGCCATTCGTTTAGTTTTTTAACTCCCCGAGAATACTAGAAAATCATTCGTCGCAGCCGGAAACTGGAGCACTTAACCGAACGAGTCATTACTTCTGAGCTGCATTTGATTATTACTAAAAATGCTGGGACAATTCCCGTCTACAAAAGTATATGAAGCCTTAAAACAAAAAAACTCTCCCGCAAACACCCAGAATACAACGGCGAAGCATCAAAGGTGCACTAAACGAAATTGCACTCTAATTTCGGGGCAGCGATTAGATAAACCAGTCCGATAGCCCGAAAAAAAATTAATATTCGCCGTGTGCGCGAATAGATTCTTTATTCAGATTATACATTGGAGGGGCGGGATGGGACGAAAAACAAAACCGTATTCATACACTCGAAATAAACGGCGCGCGCTGAAATTCAAACGGAGCGCATAACCGTTCCTCTTTTTTCTCCCCTCCTCCCCCCCGAGAGCTCGCGCACGACAGTTTTATACCGGCGGGCCGCCCGCGAAACTTCGCGCCGAGCGCGCGGCCAACTTTTCTCTCCCCCGCGCGACTCGCGCGCCGGATCGTATCGTAAAATAATCGGATACCCGCGCCGAGCGCACGTAATAAGAAGGCGAGAGCGAAAGTGAAAACGCGGAAAGGCGCGCGGGAAAATCCTTTACTCGGGATCCCGATGTTTATTACCGAAATATTGGGAATAAGCGTTTTTTGCCAAGGAACAACAAACCCTCAAGAGAGAGAGAGAGACCGTCGAAAAGACGGAAGAAAATTGCCTCGGAAGGTTTCGGATAAAATTCAGAGTCCAGCTCGGCATAAAAAAGGCCGGCCCTCTCCGCAATGCGCTCGTAATAGCAAAGCGCTGCGGTCGGCGGCGGCGCATTTCCCACGGAAAGCCGTCCCTCCGGAAAAACGTCCGCGCGCGCGACGACTGCAGTTTGCCTCGCAATAAGTGCACCGAGCGGCGGCGGCGGCCGGGGTATTACGTGTCCGCTCTCTCGGATGGCATTGCGCGTAAGTACGCGCGTCTCTGCGCCCCCCTTATCTCTCTCCACCTGCTCTCCGTCCGCGAGAGCTTTTCCCCGTCCGTTTCGTGCCGCCGTCGCGTCTCTCGCGTAAAAGGAGCTCTCTCCGTGAACGCGCGCGCGCGTACTTGAGAGCGCGCGGCGAGAGGAGCGAGAGAGTCCTCGATTCGCAGAGCCGCGCACAGCCGATTGGGATAATCGGAAATGATCGACCTACATAGCCTAAGCACAATAACGGCCTCCCCGCCGAGGACGAGACGGAGATAGAGAGGAGCTGTTTAAGGTGGCGTTTTAAAAAGGCGAGTATCGGTCGCCAAGCGGGAAGGAGGTCTTTGCGTCGTTTTATATATATATACACGTCTCGCTTAACTTTTTCAGGCGAATTTAGGGACGCGTACAAGCGAAGAGAGAGAGAGAGAGAGAGAGAGAGAGAGAGAGATATGGCTCTGCTTCCGGAACTCGTTCCTCAGTATTTATTTGACATTATTATCTTGTTTCGCAAGAGATATTACGGCCACGATAGACCGATAACTTGTCCGATTCGATTTCCACAAGTATACTGCTTCGTTCATCTTCCGCCCTGGGATATTTACGTCAATTTCCTTTATACATATGAAAGCCTATCCATTTAGTCTCTCTCTCTCCCGAAAAAAACGCCATATCCGATATAATAACGCAACCGATTCATCCTCGATCTCTATCAATTCCGACAATCGACCAAGTGTCTCTCTCTCTCTCTCTCTCTCTCTCTCTCTCTCTCTCTCTCTCTCTCTCTCGGCGTATACAAATTGCAAATTTATTCGCGCACTTACGTGCCGAATTTATTAAATTCGACTGCCCGCAAAAGCCGCCATTTACGAAAGAATAGGAGACTCCGCCGAAATAGTTTTTTTATTAGTCCCCTCCCCCGGCAAGATAATAAGGCGAGATTCGAAAAAAAGCGCACAGATTTTTTTTCCTCAAAACTTTCTCCATTATATACATATATCCTCTCGGCGCGCGGAGAATCCGATAGAAATCCCGGTGTATCCTCTCTCTCTCGCGTACGAAGCGATTCGCGTAATTGGCCAATGTTAGAGAGCGGCCCCGGAGGCTCTTTTCGGAAGCCGCGCGCCGCATTACGTACGCACGCCTACGCACCGACGAGACGCCGGGCTATTGCGCGCGCGTAAATTCTCCGAGCGTCTCGCCCTCGAAACGCGAGGAGGAGCGTCGAAGAGAACCTGTCTGCCGCGCCGGGATTTTATATGCTAAGAGGCGCGCGAGTCTGGGCTGCCTTTCTTTATACCGCTTCTTTTCTATACATACCGACTGGATTTTTCGTGAAAATCGCGGAATTCTAATTGAGCGTAACGAATGGGTCGGCGCTGATTAACTTTTTTATATTGAATCGATAAAATCGGTCGTCCGTTCGATATTAATCGTCAGGTTTTCGAAATGACTTCAATAAAATTTTCAGGCGCTTCAGTTTTATTGAACGGCTTTAATAAAAGCAATCTGTAAAGAGAGCAGCGATCGAATGGAATTCAGTTTTTTTAATTAAAGAAAGCGAATTTATTACGGCGCATTAAGAAACATTAAACCTCGCCGTTTACGTCATCGAAAAAAAAAAAAAACTGGTTGCCCAACGTAAATCCCGGCAAAAGCGCGCTCGGCAGGAATTCCCGAATTATCTCCTCAAAATCTTGAAGTTTACCGGGGCAAAACGTCGCGGCATTAATCACTCCGAAAAGCGGCGCGACGTTCATGAAAAAAAGAAACAACAACAAAAAAGTTGCCCGCTCCGAGATAAATCAGCCGAAAATGCATCGTCCGCAAAAGGGCCGAGTACACACGTACATCTTTTTTTTTTTTTTCCGGTGGCCCGCGAAAAATCCGGGGGACGCCCCCCCGCCGAGAAAACTCGCCCGCGCGCATATCTCGCGAGGGAGCCTTGATATACGAAAGTCGCGCATTCCGGCCGCGAACGCGGAATCCGTCACTTTGGAGACGAGAGCCGAGAGCCGCCTGCTAAAGAGCCCGAGATTGATGGATCGCGCGAGGTGAACTTGTCGGGAAGAGCCGCGCGACCGATGAGGCGAGTAATTGCGCCCGACACGGAAGGACTGTATTGTTTCTTGAGCGTTGCATTGGGACTTTGTATAACTTTGACGCTAAAGATCCATAAAATATTTAACTCGTATTAATTGATAAATTCGTTTAATTTCATTGGGAAGTTTACGATTTCAATCTGCGACTTTACGAGCCGCGCCTCGCTTTTTCGCCTTCTCCAATTAATTTAAAACTTTATTTTCGCGGTCGCGAAAGAAACGAAAGATTCTCGCTAAATATGACGAGGCGGACTTTTATAGAATACAAAGTATATAAGTAAAACTCAGCCCCGATAAAAGGAGCAATATACCCCGACGAGCCATTGAAGTTTACAAATTCAAAGAACAACAGAGAAAGAGAGAGAGAACGGCGACATTCGTAAACCCCAAAAACGAGCGGCGCCAAGAAGAAGAAGAAGAAGAAGCCTTCCGCAGAAAAGCAATAAAGCGGACTGCAGCCGAACGGCGGATGTATAAATCTCTTTGTCGCGGGACGTATATCCCTCGCTGCGAAGGGTAAATTAGGCGTCGAACCGATATAGCGCTTGATTTAGCGCGGACAACCTAATTGACGCGCGAGCGGCTGACCGACGCGTAAAACGACGCCGCGGATTCGTAATGAGCGGCCGGCGCAGCGACGAGGCTTGTTAGCCGATTGATTACCAGGAGCCGGGAGAGAGAAAAAGCCGCCGCGGGGGGGATCGTGATTTACGTCCGATTTGTATTTGGATACGGAGGGAGTTTCGTTGGTTTCCGATACTTTTGCGAGCGGTTAGTTTATCCGAGAATCGCTTCTTAGATCGAACAGAGGGATGATTCGATTAATCCGAGCTACGTATGAATTTCGTTCCTTTTAGAAAAAAAATTCATAACTTCTTGAGGGGAAAGTTTCTTTTTTTTCTTGCGGACAAAATTGAAAGATTCTCGCCAAGATATACCGACTAACAGAATGACAACGGCCGGCCATGAAATTCAAATACTCGCAAAAAAGGACCGCACTCTATCACTTCCACCAGATCGCAGCCAGTTTCGGAAACTGCGTCAGTCGCCCCGGCATAACTTTCCCCCCCACCGCAGAATATATATATCGCGCCGATCCGTCATAGACAATTACGCGTCGCGGTCGCTTCCTCCTTTATTTACAATCAGGTCAGGCTGCGGAGAGAGGAAAGGACAAAAAAAAAACAGAATATAAGGAACCGCGCAGCCATCGGCGTCGCCCGTCGGAAGAAGAGCCGAGGGTCGGGGGGGAGAGGACGAATTCGATGAGGGACGCATTAGCAGCCTCTCAGGGAAAGAGAAAAGTTCGATCGGTTTCGATGGTATACCGCACAGCTCTCTCTCTCCGCGTATGGGAAAAGTTGCCCGCGCCCCGGAAAATAGCCGTCATATCTCACCGTCCCGTCCGGCTCTCCGGGTTTATCTCCCGGCGTGATTTAGCAAGAAGCCCGGCCGAGGGGGTTAATCTCGGAGTTTAGTGATTTCGGGAGTTTAACGCTCGGCGACACCGGGATTGTTCAAAGCTGGCCGCGAGGCTGGTTATAGAAAACTTTTCGGATTTCCCAGTTTTTGGAACTGCGTCCCTCGAGCCGGGAATCGCGCAGGATTTGACTAATTTTCGCATTTGGAATTTAATTTTTGCGACCGGAACTCCCGGCCCGGAAGAAATCGAAGAACGCCGGGAGTTTCCAAAGTTGGCGTTATGTCGCCTTGCGCTTTATTAAATAAAGTATGTTATTAGGACTGTCGAGCTTCGGCGAAAAGATCACTCGACTTTTCGGAACTGGAAATCATTTCGGCGACTTTCTACCTTATTTATACAAGTTAGTTCGCTTCAAATTATTCAGATCGTCCGCGCTATTTGTCGGGGAACGCGTAAACTTTTCAAAGTATATATATATATATATGTACACATTTCGAAGTTGCGCACATTCATCGAGCGCGACGTAAAAGCCTCAGAATTCGCCTCGATTCTCGTACTTAGCACGCCATTAAAAATTAATAATTCAACCTGCCTCCGTCCGCCTCGTCCGCCGATAAATTACTCGCGACGCGCGGCGACCCAAGATTCGCTCTCTCGGCAATTTTTCACTCGCTCGCGCGCGGCTTCCCTCTCGTTTCGCGCCGCGCGCCGTCCTCAAGTATATAAGTGCTCGCCGGGCGCACTGAATTTTAAAATATAGAAGCGCGTCCGCGTATAACGTCCCGTGAGTTTATAGTTTCTCGGCTCTCCTCGCGCGTACATAACGCGCGTTTATCTCTCTCGGGCCGCGGCTCTCTTTCGTAACGCTCGAGCGGCGAATACATATTTCGCCGCTCCGCGCGGAGCGATAGGGAATTTAGTGGCCCCCGCGTATGGAAATAATCCGCCGCGGCACCGAGAAAAGTTCTCGCCTGCGTATATACATGAATACCGCCGTTTCCCGTTTTGCGCGAGCGAGAGGCCTTTTTCCGATTGTTACGTCTCTCGGAGTCGCGGTTGGATCGACAACAATTTTGCGAACGAAGAGAAGGAGCCGCGCAGAATTATTTTTCGGGACCGATTCGTCAACGCGTGTATATTTAAAGCGGCCCTAAGCTATTTATTCCCTTCTGCTGGCAGAAATAACGGCGCGAGTTCCGGCGCGATTCCGCGGAGCGAAGAAAAATACGGCGCGCGAGACTCCCGCCTGCGTCTCTCTCCGATAAGTCAGCCACTCTCTGCATCTCCTTTGAGAAGAAGCAGGAGGTGCGCGGGACGCGCGCGAAAAAGAGGAGGCGCCAATTATTCCAGCCGCGCCGTTCCGTTACGTAAATAAATAGGGCTCGATCTCGAGAGAGAGAGTGAGAGATATCCTCGCGCGCAGCGAAATATGAGAGCGCTTACTTTTTTACCCGAATCTCTCTTCTCTCTCGGGCCGCATTTAAAATTATTCCTCGATTGTTTTGTTCCCTTTTACGAAGAGAGCTTTCTGTTCTCTTGAGCTTACGCCAAAAGTGCGCTTACTTTCGTGGTTATTGGACATTGTAACGTAGAAAACGCCGCACCGTTTCCCCGCACGCGTCGCTACAAAAAGTATTTATTTCGAACCCAGAGAATCCGTCTCCGGGGAGGCCAGCCGAACGCGGTCGACTGCAGCTGAGGTGCTGCAGTCGAACGCGGTACGCGATAACCCTAATATATAGCGAAGATCGCGAATAGAAATTGTTGTACTTACGGAGCTCCCTTGCTCCCCCTCTCTCTCTCTCTCTTTCGCTTACTCTCTTCCCGGCTGCGCCAGGACATGCCGAGAGGCATGTTTACTTGCGAGGCTCAGCGAAATTAAATTCATGATGTTCGTTTGAACATCACAAACATAAGAATCATTTAAGAAGAGCTAAAAGAAGCCGTTTCTCACACATTTTCCGGTTCCATCGTCTAACTTTAGGGTCCCTTCGCAAGTTCAGCCACGACTCTCCCAGAGAATTTAAAATCCCGTTCGAAATAAAACCATCGGCTAATGTTTACGCATTCGCGCGCTTCCGTACCAAAAGTCTCGTCGAGCCTCTTTCTCTTTCGAACGTCTCCCCGACAACAAGGACGTAAAACACGCGTGCAGCCGCGCGGCGCGCGGCTCAACGTAAATGCTTCCGCGAGCGCGCCTTTTTCCCGCCGCGGCGAGATGCACGGACGTATAAATTTCTGGAAAAACTCGCGGGAGGAGGCCGACGAAAGACACGCGGGCCGAATTTACGCGACTCCTGATTCACTCCGTCTTTCTCTCTCGGGCGGCTTTAATCGCGATTATGATGCACGAGGCGAAATCGGGTGATTTAGCGAGGGGCGACGCGCGCAGATGTCCTGGAATTCCAGCTTTTCAGCTCGATTTATTTACGAGGCTTTTAAGAGGCTTTCATTCTAGAATCGCAACAAATCTCAATCCTCCCAAAGTCTCAAAGCTCGCGTCGCGTTCGAGCGCCGAGAACACGGAAAAAGTATTATACTCCCTCTGCCCTCTCGGAAATCAATTCCCGGCGGTGCAGGCGTCATTACCCCGCGCGCGACGTTGTCCGCGCGTCCGAAAGCTTGTAATCCAAGTATAGCTCGGGGGGCCGGTAACGAGCCGCGCGGCCCTCGTAAATAAAAGCTCTCTCTCTCTCTCCCCCGTCGACGACAGGCCTCTCTGACGCGCGAGAACAACCCCGCAGCTCCCGGATAAGGAAGGCGATTTCGAGAGCGCGCGCCGCGCGCCGCGGCTAACCGACTGGATAAGGTTTCTGAAAAATAAAAGCGACACCACGCACACCGCCAAGCTGGGGTTATTAATAAACTCGCGCCGAGACTCGAGTTTCGCTCTGTAAATCAGCCGACTGAGATGCGAAAGGGGGGGCATTTTTTTTCATTCATTCGGCTCGACGCGATATGTAATAATGTGCTAGCGGCTTTGGGCGGGAATTAAAAATAAAACACCTGAATTTACGGGGAAAATTTGGGCCGGCCGAGTGGAAAACGACGATAATTTGCATCGAAATCGAAAGAGAATATTGTTTAAAGTGAACAATGCCAAGTCTCCTGCAATTCGGATAAGTGAATTATGTGACGTTTTTACGGGTTTTCAATGAAATGCACGCCGTATTCGAATGCTCTCTCGAATGTAGACATCAAAACAGCTTATGAGCAAGAAAGCAGCTCATGAAAAGCGTATTTGCAATCAATAACAACATGTAAAGTCTGTTAGAAAATATTGGAAAGCTACAAATGCCTTCTTTACAGCTCGTATATGACAGTCGTAAATTCGATTTATCGTTCGAAATGTTTTTTTACGCTTCGCAGAAAACGCAGTTATGTTTATTGATCGTAATGGTGCGTTGCGAAGAGAAAAATTTCATTTAACGAATGGTTTAAGGATCATTCGGATATTTCCCTTTTGCGAAACAAATCAAACCTTTCGCCGAGTTAATAAAATTCTCCGACGTAAAAATCAAATAATTTAAAAGACGCGGAACTGTTTTTCGAGGGAGCTGCTTTTCATTTTAAAGTAAAAGATTCCAGAATATTACTTTTCCTGTATCCCGTTTAATGAAACGCGTCTCAGCAGTCTCGAGAGGAACGATGGAAGAATAACTTTGAATTTCCCGAACGTTAGTAAAATCCAAAAGTATCTCGTGTCCGCTTTATCCACTCTCCGCTTCCCCCGAAGATATTCGAAAAGAGAAAAGTTTCCCGTACAACAAGTCGCACAATACGCGCGGATAATAAAATGTATATCCGAAAAGCGGGAAGTAAGCACTTTAATCTATAATATCCCGCGGCGGGAAGCCATTTTTGCAAATTCGGCCCGGTAAACAGTGCCGTATTTTTAACGGCTCGAGCGCGAAAACTTCCATCGCCCATTTGTTCTTATTGGCAATCTACGGGGGATGTCATAACTGTTACGGGGCTACTCTCGAGAGCTGCCGCCTGTGGCTTTAGTATTCCGCGTCAGCTTCCCGCCACTTTCGGAACTGAAAAACCCCGCCGCGGATTTTTCAACCGCCCGAGTATACATTCCATTGCCTTCCTCTTCTCGCGTTGCATCGGTTATAATACGCAAAAAATAAAGAATTCGTCACCGTATAAATCAAACTCGGAAATTGACGAAAACGGATAATCCCGCGGCGTTCGATCGAATTTACGAGACGTTTTAACGGCGGCATTTCCATTAATGCGCGCGACGAGGCCGCGTTTCGTGCATAACAACTAACGTCTAACGAAAACACAGGCAGACACGACGCGCTTCCCAAACAAGCGAGACTTTAACGACGGGGCCGGGGGAAACAACTTTGTTTTACTCCGCGGTAACAAGAACTTGATAAAATACTTCGTCCGAATTGGTTTCTTTACCGCGTGGCAGTAAGTGGCGAAGTTTGCGCGAATAAATAATCTTTATGCGACGCCGCTAATATTGACTTCGAGTTTACCTTGTTCGCGAGAGAAAAGTGCCTTTTTTCTTACGCCGTAAAAAAGATCGCTCGAGACATTAAAATTCGGAGCTTTCGGCCGAGAAAAAAGTACGTCTAAAACCGGATTTCACAGTATATCCGGGAACGTTCTCGAAAAAAAAAAAAAAAAAAAAAAAAAACGCCCGCGCATCGCTGGATAAGACGATTTCCTCCGCGCGTTGATTTCCGCCGCGCGTCGCATAAATTCCCAAGCCTGCTGCTCCCATTCAATATTCGCTCTCGCCGCGCGATAGGGTCTTTTTTACAGGCCGCGAAAAATCGTCTCTCTCTCCTCCTCGTCGTAAAGCCCGCGCCGCCGTCGCAGAAAAGGGAACGAGGGCCCCGATTTTACGATTCGCAGCTTTATACTGTCCGGCGACGACGGTCCAGTCTCTTTTTTAATTCGGATATATTCTTATGATTGTCTTTCGGGGCGCCTCTCGTAAAAGGAGGAGCCGCTTATTTGCGCGGACAGCTCGACGCCCGCGGGGTGGGTCATCGCGATGCCTTTTATTCGTCGCGGGGGGGGGTGATAACAAATATGCGCGCGACACCGAGAGAGCGCTCGGACGTACAGTTAACGGGGGACTTTCCTCGCGGATGCGCCGCTGATTGAAGCGCCGCTGCCCCCGCAGGTGCTTAATCGTCGGCTATTTTTGAGTGCTCGTAAATATACGGGCGGAGCGCGTCCGGCTCGTCGCGCGGCTTAATAATCTGTAAATAGGAGGCTGAATTGTGCCGCCGAGTGCCGGGGCTTTTATTGCCGTTTGAGTGTAATGCCGGTAAATCAGAGGGCAGCGGCTAATAAAAGCTTACACTTTAACCGGGAGCGCTGAGAAGCTGACGCGTTTCTCACGGATATATGACTTTTCAGCAATCGCCTGGAAATTCCAGATCAACGGCGAGTGAATTCGCGTCCTAATTAAATCTACAGCGAGTCTTCGTTAAAGGTAGGACTAACGCCTCGAGCGATCGATCAAGCCATGGTTAATTGGCTGCGCTCTCAGCGTTTCCGCGGGCCGATTGGATGTGGGGATATAACCGGTAAACTGCGAACTCCGGACTATCGGGTAGGGGGATTCGACACGCCGCCGTCGACGAGTTAGCCAAAGCGGTTTTACTCCCGACCGAGTCTCGCGTCTGATCGATGAAAATTCGAACGCCAAGTCGACGAGCGGCTTTAAATTCGATTCCTGGAGGATATACATATATATACCGCGCGAAAATCCCTCCGGCGGCCATTCCGAGATGAAAGTTCGAATCTGGCCCGCGGGCTTTGCGATAAATCTCTCGGCGAGTAATATGCCTTATAACGCGATTTGTCGTCCGTTGAAATATCGGACAAAGTTAGCGAGAGAGAGCTTCGGGGGGCGTCAAACTCGCGTCTCTCGGCATTCAATTTTCACCGTCCGTTGCGATGAATTTTTAACGCCGCGGCAATTTCACGACGACAGAGAGATTCGGCCCCGCCGAATCTAATCTTTACGAGCGGAAATCGGCAGGGACTGCTGGAATTCTATCCAATTACTCCCTCGGATCCTCGGAGTCCTAAAACTTTTACTCCTCCTTAATTCCCCGGGTATATCTCGGCCGCTTTTTCAAGATACCAGCCGGGGCCGACGGGCGATTAAAACGCGCCGGCATCTCGGTACGCATCATCCGCGCGTGTCCCGGCTGGGGGAGGGGGCTTAATTTAACGGTCCAAACTCGGCTCGGATCGATGATGGGTCGAGGAAGCGAAAAAGGGGGGCGTCGGGAAATTTAAATTTCAATGAGAGAAGCGCCCGCGTCGATCAATCCGCGAATGACGCGTGCATTCGCCCCTATTGTTCGTCCATCGAGGACGCCGGGCGGAGGGAGAGAGAGAGAGAGAGCTTTTTGCGGGCGAAGCTCCTTCGATCGCTCGCTGCTTAATGGCTCGCGGCGGGCCGAGCAAGAAATAATTTATACTACACCGAGCGGCAGCAGCGTTGGAAAACATACTCTCCCTCTCTCTCGCTCTCCTTTGCGAAGATGCCCGCGATATATGTTGGCTTTTCATATACATGCATGCCTGTGGACACACTGGGGGGAGTTCGCGAACGGCGACGACGAGAGTTCCGCTGCTCCGGGAAATTTGCGAAGTAGCAGCGGTACGGTATACACATTTTGCCGATGCGTTGCCGCGGCGGGCGGGCGGATCGCGTTTATTTATGGGGCATAACTTGCCTTTTTTCCCGCGGAGATTTCCGTTTTGAATAAAAGGCAATTGCCATCGTCGAGCAGCTGGATTTTCGTAAATGAAGAGACGCTTCGTAACGGAGGACTCGATCGTCCGGTTATTTTTTTACGGAGGCTGCAGAGGATTGCGCGCGAAAACTGCGCTTTTCGCAACGTCGGACTTGCCACGCGCGTTATCGTATAACGGCTCGAAAATTGCAAAACTTAGACGTTTATGTATCTGGAAAGTGGGTTAAGCATACAACTTTTAAAAATAACACTTCTTTCGTCGATCGTTAATTCAATTTTAATGCCCTCGCAACATTCGTTACTCGCGGCTTTTGCAACTCGCCGCCGCGCGGATCGCTTCTAAGAAAACTTAGGAATCATCCGAGCTTTTCATATATTTTTCAAAGTCCCCGTAAAGTCGAGCCGATAATTTTACAATGCCGTAAAGCGCTCGCCGCCGAGTTTCTTCCCGATAAATCGAAGGCGTAAAAGATTAACGAAGAAGGCGATACATTCGTCATTTCGCTGACTTGCGCGGCGCTTCGAAAATATTCCTTCCCCCCCTCGATGCCCGCGCCGACCTTCCTAAATAATGCCGAGGCTCGTGAGAATTTAAAAAGGTCGTCATATTTGCGGATTCGCCGCGCGGGTTCTTTTTTTTCTCACCCGGGCCGCTAAATTTTTTACGACAATATTAAATTTTCACGCGACGAGTGGCGGAGATTCGGCGGGGGGGAGAGAAATACAAATATACCTCGGGATAAGAAACTGCGCGCCCCTTTTTCCGAGCGAGCAATTAAGACGCCTCTGTATAAATAGTCTGGGGGTCGGATTAAGGGACTTTCAATAAGCGAAGGAGGCTTGATCTTCCCTGCGTAATCGTAGGGAAAAGCCCTCCCCCCCTGCCGAGGGGAGGGGGGGGGGGACGATCGAGCGTCTGGCTGGCGGGATTAGATTCGATTAGCCCCGACTGCTGCTCTCTTGCCGCTAAGCGCGACCAATTAGTTGATTGCGGTCCGGAGGAATGCTGTGTACTTGCGGTTAGCGAATATTTTCCAGAGGCTTTATTGGGCGAGTCTCTGGTTATCTCGCCGAGAGAGAGAGAGAGAGCATTTTAGCCGGAGGTTAAATTGTACTATGAGTTCAAAATTCTCGCGAGAAAGCTTGCGACGAAGATGGTTAAAAAGTGATTGACGGTTTTTGGTATTAGATTTAAGTTTTCCTTCATCTCGTTCGCTGAATAAAAGTATAATTAACTGGACGGTTTAGGGGAAAGTTTCTTTACTGCTTAAACGGGTCGTAAACAAATTTTTTTTATTTGAAATTAGATTCTGAAAGGGAGAACTGGATAAGATCTTATAGCACCGGCTTTTGTTCCCTCTCTGCTGCACTTGATTCGGCACTTAATTTTTCCCAAAATTTTGCACCACTCTTAAGTAATAAAGCGAGAAGATGAGTACGAGCGAGTGTAATAAAGCCCTATATTATCCGAATAAAAATCTTTTCCTTGTCAAATTTCCGCGCGGACCAGAAAAAAAAAGCCAAAGTTACCCCCCTTCGACGACGATTCCCAAACGCGACGTTATTTCCCCGCAAACAGGCCGGGCACGTAAAATGAATAATAACTCAGTCTCTCCCGAAGGCCAATTGCGCGCGGCACATTTTCACGAGTCAGACGTCTGGGTGAGGCGGCGAAAATGACGAAGTGAGATTGAAAATCGGAAAATTTCTCCCGGCATCAGGCGGAGGGACGAGAGGCGCGACGTGACCGCCGTCGTTAACGAAGAGCCGCGCGCGCGGATAAATCATAAATAAAATATACCATCGATCCAATATACTCGTCCCTAATGAAGGCTCCTAGTGTATATTAAAAACAATGCCGACGCGGCCAGACCCTTGATAAATTCGAGCGAGGCGTCACGAGCCGAGAGAGGAGAGGAAAAAATAAGGAAGCCACGTCACGCGAAAGCCCCGCAATTATTCCTCCCGGCGATTGCGTATCTTAGCGCGCGGCGAAAAGTCGCACGCAGAGAGAGAGAGAGAGAGAGATGCGGAAAGGATAAACTCGGAGGTTTATCGTCGGGAGCATTTTAACGCGACGAAAAATTCTGGCCGCGACTGGCGAATAATTTACGCCGGACGTTTGCTCGTTTTTACGATAATTAGTGTAATTATTATTGTTCTCGGTAACTGCACTTTTCTCAAATGTTTTTACTTCGCGGATAACGTACGGTTCCTCTCGCGACTGACAGTCGCGCGGATATGACACTGTCGAGAGAGTTCTCCGAAAACGAAAGCTTCTCTTTTTTTTTATTAACTCGAAGCGTTTAACGAATCAGCATTCCGCGCGACAAAAGTTCCCGAGTCCGCGCGAGAGACCCGAGAAACTAAAATACAACGCGTGACACATAACCCAATTAAAAGCAAGCCTTTCCCCCGAATCGATGAATTATCCATGCGGCGCGCGGAGTCCACATCGACGGAAAGAGAAAAAGACGCTCCGAAGTAAGTCAATTAGCTTCGAGAAAAAAAGAAAGAAAAAAAAAATCGGAGGGAACTCTAAGAAATTGGCGATTGATTTAGCCGTTTTGCCGCGCGGGAAGGGAGAGAAGCGTCGTTCGGTTCCGGGCGGCGAAACTCGATCGACGCAGACATATTGGATGGGGATCAAACGCGATCCTCGCCAATACAGTTCCTCTCTTCGTCTTTTGCCTCTCGGGCTCCGTACGTATATAGAGCCGGGTGGCACTTTGATTTAAGGCATTACGCAAGTTTTCTGTTTTTCTTCGGGATTTGCGCGCCGACTCGAGCCCCCCCTCCCCCGCCGCGCTCACCGAGATTTATTCCCCAGAAATAAGGTGGATATATCAAATCCCCGGCCGGGCGACGAGGAGGAACAGAAAATTTTGCAGATAATCGTAATAAGTAATATGGACTTTGGAGCGATATTTATTGCCTCTCGAGGTGGAGGGATAATTTTCTTGCTCTGGCTCTCTTGCGAGGGAACGCTTAAAAGGGATAAACTTCTTTTTTTCCGATCTTCGTGCGAACAATGCTCGGGGAATATAAGTCAATTTTTTTTTAGAGAGATAATAAAAAAAGTTGGCGGAGACCTTTGATTCGGAAAAAATAAGTGGTGTCCGCCGCAATTTGTAAAATCATTTTCAAGACTCGAACGGACCTCCGACGAGTATAACAAGAAAAAACACTTGTTCCCGCCCGAATTTTCACCATTCCGCTCGCCTAATTTCTCGACTCGCGCAAATCGCCCAAACACTCCCGACGCGGCAGCTCCTCTCGGGCCGATCGAACGAAGCCGCGCGCGCTCACGTTCCTTCATATTCGTTCGAATTTCCGCGCCGCGCCGCGGGTCAACAGGCGATTTTTCAATGTCCGCCGTATGTATTTGCGGCGCCTCGTTCCAGCTAAAAACGCACGGCTGGATGTGTATACAGAGGAGAGAGACGCGCGAAAAGTTGCCCCGGCAGAAGAAAGAAAAAAAAAATGTCGCGCTATAAATTTCCGGATTATTTCGCCGTTGATACATCTTTATTGAGATTGAATTGTTTATTTATTTTTTTTTTTTTTTGAGGTATTTCACTTTCGGGGTTCTATTTGCGTGGATATACGGCGACTGAAATTAGAGACTCCCTGAAATACGGCGCCGCAGCTTCTCGTTTGATGTTCTCGGATTAAAAATTGATGCGGAAATTAAGTTCGCCGCTAAATAAATTACCGTTACCGCTGTCGCCTCGCGTTGAAATATAGATTTTTCAACAAAAAATCTCTCGCCTCACTTTATTTTCGACTTTAGCCTGAAAAGCGTCGAAGGAGGAAAAAGAAAATAAATAAGAATTGCGCAATCTAAAAACTCAAAACGAAACGGCCCGCCTGATTGAGTAACCTCTCGGCATCGGCAGTTACGTATGCCGAAAAAAAAAAAAAAAAAAAACGAGGCGGACGCGAATGCAAAGTCACGGTGTCGACGGAACAATCATTACTAGAAAGTCCCTGCCGTTCATGACCGCAGTTTTTCAAAGTCCAGGCACCTCGCAAAAGCCGCTCGCAATGAAGCACGATGAGCCACATTAATGCACATAACACGGAGTCGGCTGCGGCCGTTTTTGCCCGGAGGATTGCCAGTCGCGTGATTTTTGCGGAAAGTTTCTCGCATCGACAGCGGAGAGAGGAGCCCGCCGCCTCGATCGACGTGCCGCGAATGCCGGCCGCCGAAATTAAGTAGATCACTTTCTCGCCCGAGTGAGAGACTTACGGCGTCGGGCCGAGTCTCGCGGACGCACGAGGATATTTAATGCCGCGTGCTTGGCTCGCGAGAATTATACATGCGCGCCGCTCTTTTTCGCAAAGCCCGCGCCGAAAACTCCTATTTATCGCCCGGAGATCGATTCGGCTCGCGCCGGGAGAGCGAGGAGGCAAACTTTCGCCGACTTTGTAAACTTTAAGGTGCTAGTTTATCGGTCGGCGACGCGGGTTCATTTTCGGCTCGGGGAACTCGGGAGGAAAATCGCCCGGCCAACTCGCGCTCGATGGAATCTCGACTAATCTTTTCGAGTAGTTTTCCATCGGCTTTTAATCTGAATCCATGAGATACTTTTAGTGGATTTATACGCGAAAGAATATTATCCCCTCCTGTAGTATTGTATATATATACGATCGGAGTTTTTAAACTGGCGTACACGTCAGAGGTGCGCGGCAACGTGAGGCATCTATTAAAATTTGCAATGAATCATGATAAAAAGAACTTGTCCGTCGAGCGCTCCAGTTTTAGTTCATAAATAAGCCCTGATGAACCTGTTCTCTCTCTATCTTGCGTAATCCCCAGACCCACTTATCGCGTTGTTTTTCTGTAGTCGGTTCTTTTAACGAAAACGTTAGTTCTGCAAAATTCATTGCTCGCTAGATTTCCAAATCCAAAAGACTATTAATATCCGAAACATTTTGATAGATTTCTAAATAAAGAACAGCAAATAAAGGTATAATAATATAACCCGCGTTTTTATTTCTCTACAAACCCATTGCAATAATCGGCAATTAGCCGCGTCGCAGAGCCGAAGCTGAAAAATACCCGCGCGTCCCTCTGGAAAAGCTATAAGAGCATGTCCGAGCATCCGCCCTCGCGGCTCGCTCCCAAAGCCCTCGGAATTTTTCGCGTGCCGGCCTGGAAAAGAGAGCAGCGGCGGCGGCACGTCCTCAGAAATCCGGCTCTCTTCCTTCTGCGATCGTGCTTGCGGGAGTCACCCCGCGGGGGGCGTGGGCAGCTTTCGAGCGGTCAGCTGTCGTGCAATTTTCACGCGGCCCGTAAACCCGGATTACGGGGCTTATCCTGCGGAACGCCGAGAGAGAGAGAGAGCGGCTGAGAGAGGCTAATCCGGAGCGCGCGGAACAGCCCGATGGACGGATGAAGGCGCGCGATAATAATCGCGAGATTTGCGATTACGGCGCGGTCGGTGGGTGTGGGTGTGGGTGTGTGTGTGTGTATTTTCGCGCGAACCGCTCTCTCGTTCAGCGCCGCGTGCTTTTTTAGTATCAATTGCTGGCCGACTCCCTGAGTGGCCCTGCTTTATGGGCGAGCGGCCGCGGCTGCTGCTGCCGCTGCTGCTTTTATTTGGGGATGCCGGTCGTTAGGAGACGGTTAATGCCGGGAGCGAATTGATAGTTGCGAGTTTATCGAGTGAAAAATGGAGGAGAGAGCTTTAATTTAGTGGAGCAGTAAACTGCAGCACTACACAAGCTTTCTTTTACGGCTTCTTTTGCCAAATGTATAAAGCTTTTACTTAAAATGTACCTTTTTGCGTTTATTATATTTAAAATGGAGTTTTATAAGCGCGCTTTCGCCTTAAAACGCGCGTTTAAAAATGCTTTACCGCTGTGGCGGTCATTTTTTATCGTTAAAGATATAATGCGATTAAAGTTATTTTAGCTTTAACAGGGCCTTTATAATTAAAAGTGAAAGTTCGACCTCTCTTGACCTCCCGTTTATATATCGGCGAAACTCAAGTTTTTTTTACCTTTTACTTGACTGCGGGGCATTGTCGCGAAGGCTTCGCAAAATAAATGCAGCCGTTAATTAATTCATACTTCCATTAATTTCGCGAGTTTTTTCCCCGAAATTTTATCTCCTCCCTTCAAGGAAAAAAGCTGGTGTGCGGTCTCTTTATTAAAAAAATTCGCGCGAAATAAGGTGAATTCAAATATCCATCTGTCAATTGGCGTCTTTATTAAACCTCGCTTCGGCGCAACGCGAGCCCCGATATAATTTTCCTTTGTGATTCAAAAAAAGCATCGGGCACTTCCTTAATATAACCAACGAGGAAACGATGGCCCTGAAAGCACAGCGATCGATCAAAATGCCCGTCAATCGAAGGGGGCGCGAGTCTCTTTTCATTAAAAGTCGATCGCCCGGCGATCGGCAACAACGGCCGGAAAAACGTCTATATATAATTGGCTAATCAACTTCCAGGCTGAATTTCTTTCTCGTATTAATCTCCGGGAGCCGAGCCTAAGATCGAGTTCCCGAAGGCGTTTGCGCAGCGAAAAGTAATTGATTTTCCCTCTCCTCGTCACCTTCGGAACCTTTCACGGATTATCCGCGCGCGGCGAACTTGCCTTTTCATTCGGCCCCCCGCTCCTCGACTTTATCTCTAATCAATTTTTCTTATTCCCCGACTTTTCGCCTCTGTAATACATCATATCGCCGGGGAGAGAAGGGTGAACTTTCATAATAGTTGCATAATGAATCGTGTTTTTTTTTCTTCGCTGCGCGGCCGTCAAACGGGCAGCTCTTTCGCTTTTATTGCCGCGCGCCGGACTTGGCCTCCTGATGAGGCTGTAAAGAGAAATGTTTGTGTTGCCCGATGGCTTTGATTTACAGCCCGTCACCTTTGATTCTTCGAAAAATATAAAGTCAGTCGTTAATCCTTTGATCGTCTCTCGCGGTAGCCGAAGAGCAAAAAAGCCCCCGCGCATACCGCTTTATACGTATATATTGATTGCGTCAGGGTGCATTAAGAAGATTGAAATTTTCAAAATCACTTTCGTATAAAAGCTTTTAAAAATACCACGTATAACGCGAGACTTACTTTAAAGAATTCTCCCGCGAGGCAACTCCACTTGATCTACGCGCCGTCTAATTTACGAAGGAAAGGAACACGTCGAATAACAAGTCGCGCGGCGCGGCCCGATTATCCTTGGGCGAAAAAAGAAACTCGAAAATAAAGCATTTACCGCGATAACGATCGAGACGTCCGATCGGGATCTCCAGTCGGGAGTAAGTGTTTATGCAAATTCGAGTCGATCGAATTTACGCTGCTGCTGCTGGTGCCCGACGGCGCAATTTCGCGAAACAACACCGCACGCCGATGGACAGCGAGGCGCGCATTCGAGGAATTAAACTTTATAAATATCAATTACCGGTGGTTACATAAATTAACGCGTTCTTTCCGGGGGCTATGGCTTAAAAGTGGAATAACGACAATTAAGGGGAGCGCACTGTATCGTTCGAGGCAACGATTCGTTTGTACCTTTCCTTTGCAAAATTTTTACAACGTTATTTTTGGTTCAAAATGCTTTTTAATTCCCGGAATTTCGATTCCGTATATTTATTCTACACATTGAAAAAACGATCCTCTTATTATAAAAGGAATCCGCTTGTCACAAGAGGAAATTCTTCTCAATATTTGTCCTAGCGGATTTCCTCTTGTGACTCACGGAAAATCCTCTCTAAATCAAGTT
>UCOL01002717.1:0-23485 GCA_900474335.1 Ormyrus nitidulus | reverse complement strand
TCTGTTGTGGAAAGCTTCTTCAGTTCTCTAAAAAGGGAGTTACCAATAGACACCTCTCGGCACTCTAAACAGCATATCAAAACTGCTATATTTGAATATATAGAAATTTTTTATAACAAACAACGTCACTATTAACTATTGCATTCCAGAACAATTTGATGCAGCATTCTTTTTGTAAAAAACATTCCAAACTTTCTCTCCACTTTTTCTGGGTAAGGTCAATAAACTATAACATTTTTACTTAATTTTGTCAACTTCTCTATTCGTTGAAAAAACAATCTTGCATAAAAAAATCAACTCATCTCTTCCAAAGGCTCTATATTGAAGATAGAAAGTCCAGAAGCGATGACGTGCGCTAAGGCTTGCACGAGAAACATTCTTGCAGCGGTGAGGTTTAAGTTGTCTTCCAGTATGAAACGCATGTTTAAATCACTCTTGCCATACCCCCATAAAACGTGAAACGCTTCTGCAACTTCAAGTAAGTAGAAAGTAATTCTGTGTGGCTCACAAAGCCTTGCTGCAATTTCTACCACATCTGGCCACTTTGCTAAGGTTTTTATGAGGAAGAGCTCTCCACCTGTCCTTAAAAGTGAAGGATCTGCTGTTGGGAGCTCTTTTGGAGCATTACGCATTAACGAATGAGCACGAGCATGCGCATATTGCACGTAAAAAATAGGGTTGTCTTTTGACTGTTCTTTAACTTTAGCAAAATCAAAGTCCAAGACCATATCATTCTTGCGTGTTAGCATTATAAAACGAGTTATGTCCCTGCCAACTTCTTCCACTACATCCCTTGCTGTGAGGAAATTTCCTGATCTTTTGGACATCTTAACAGGTTTGCCGTTCTCGAAAAAATTCACAATATTATGCAGTTTTACCTCTATTTTTGCTTGATCATCACTGAGCGCAGAGACGACTGCTTTGAGTCTTTTGACATAACCGCCGTGGTCACTACCAAGCTCTACGATCATATTGTTAAAACCACGCGATATCTTATCAAAATGGTAAGCGATATCCGAGGCAAAATAAGTCCAACTGCCGTCCTCTTTCTTCAATGCACGGTCAACGTCATCACCAAATTTTGTAGAGCGAAATAGCATCTCTTTTCTGGAAGTCCAATTTTCGCTTTCTTTGCCTTTTGGTTTCTCCAGGTACCCTTCATACACTAGACCCTTGTCAGACAATATCTTTATACTCTCTTCAATTTTGCCACTTTTTTGTAGCTCATACTCTGAAGTAAAAACATCATGATTTACTCCAAGTAAGTTCATGTCTTCCTTTATAATTTCTAAGATAGAACTTAAAGTATAGTCTCTAATCACTTGATTATCTTGCTTTTCTAGAAGCTCTGCGCCATATTTTTTGGCCAGCCCCTCCCCTATCGGTTTTAAATATTCACCTGGGTATAAACCTTTTTCAACACTAATTTTTTCTCCCAGAGCTTCTTTATATCGCAAATACACTGACCGAATTAGCGTATCTATCTGTGCTCCAGCATCATTAATATAGTATTCCTTAGTAACTTTATAACCAACTTTTTTCAATAAATTTGCCAGAACGTCACCAAATACTGCCCCTCTTGCATGACCAATATGCAGTGGACCAGTTGGATTTGCAGATACAAATTCAACATTGATGGCCTGATTGTTCCCTATATCTAGGGTGCCAAACTCTGTTTTTAGCTCATTTATTTGTTTTAAAATTCCATGCCACACTTCTATTTTTAAGTGCATGTTGATGAACCCAGAGCCTGCTATTTCCACTTTTGCAACTTCATCAAAAAGTTCAAATTCTTTGGCTAAAACCTCTGCAATTTCAATGGGATTCTTCTTTTCATGCTTTGCAAGCACCATAGCAACATTTGTGTAAATGTCTCCATGGACTCTATTGCTTGGAGGCTCTATGATAAAGTTTGCTGCACTTGTGCTTATAACACCCCTTTGTTTCAACTCATTCAATTTACTAAAGATTAGAGAGGAAATTTGCTTAAAAATGTTCATTCACTATACTGCTATAAAATCTATAGCAGTATAGTGAATAAGTGGGACTAGTTGAAGGTTTATCTTAACTATTTTATCTTCCTGGATCAGAGTTTATATTAAGTCGTTGCCGTAACCATGGTAAGAGAAAGCCATACCTTCGCTGTAACCATCATTACCAGCATCAGGCTCTTCAACATCATCAGGTTCTTTAACATCATCAGGTTCTTTAACATCATCAGGTTCTTTAACACCATCAGGTTCTTTAACATCATCAGGCTCTTTCTCTTTCTTTAGTTCATTCTTAATACTTTCTTTCAGTTTATTCATAGTCTTATCATCAATCTCACACTTAAGACTTTTCTCCAGTTCATTCTTAATATTTTCTTTCAGTTCATTCTTAGTCTTATCATCAATCTCAAACTTAAAACATTTTTTCAGTTCATTCATAGTCTTATCATCAATCTTACACTTAAGATCTTTACCACATTTATCATAAATCAACTTACCCTTATTGACTTTACAATCATCCAACTTTGTGAACAAATTAATTTTCAACATATCACTGACATAGCACGTATCAAGTGGCAATATACGTACATGATTTGCATTTTTTTGATTCGGACAAGAAAAAGTATTCGTTGGCATAAAATATCTCCATTAGTAAATAAAATTATTAAAAAATTAACCATAAGATGGAAGTGTGTACTAACAATGTACACACTGTATTACTTTTATATAATATGAACAGTGCCTTCTAACACTGACATATTGTGGGTAGAAAAAAAGGCTTCAGCACTTTTTGCATCTAATATAGAAGAGTTTATTACTTCTACACATTTATCACATTCAGAATTGTTTTCACAACTGCCCACAAGTTTACCATCTATAACCTGAAGGTTGTTTTTAGCATTCTGAATAGTTTTTGCACATTCTTTAAACTTGTAGCCTGTTGGCTCTCTGGTCTCAATATCAAGAATATCATCAGTTATTGGGTTGACCGTTATTGCAAGCTTTGAAAAATCAACGATTGTTTTAGATTCAGGTTCAGGCTTAACTTGTGGACAAGGGGGACAAGCAGGACAAGCAGGAGCAGGGGGGCAAGCAGGAGCAGGGGGGCAAACAGTATCAGGACAAGCAGGACAAGCAGGAGCAGGGGGACAAACAGTATCAGGACAAGCAGGACAAGGGTGTATATTTAAATCGAATTCGGGAAGCTGTATATTTAATTCGAGTCCATCATGCCGCGAGTCAAAGCGGTTATGGCAACGTGGGTCAAAGTTATGATGGTACCGTGGGTCAGTTATGCAAGCCATACGCGTCAAGTTAAGGAAAAGTGTAAGTAAAGTTGATAGAGTGAAGGAAAATAATAAGATATAAATTCTCTTGGATATATGAATGAGAGAACTTACAATGGACAGAATAGCTTGCTTATCAAAAGACCTCAATGAATTCTTTAATGAAAAAGCAGACGAAATATCAATTGCAGTAGGTTTTATAAAAAGAAAGAGAAAACTTAATGGCTCATCATTCATAAAAGCTATGGTTTTTGGTAACATAGGAGTTGATGATTGCAGCATAGAAACAATGTGCCAATTGCTAAATGAAGACTCGATAGAAATTACAAAACAGGGTTTAGATTTTAGGTTTAGTGAAGAAGCAGTTGTGTTCATGAAAAAAATGTATAACGAAGCTTTGTGTTTATTTAAAAAAAGTCTACAGATTGATTGCAAAATTTTACAGCAATTTGGAAGCGTTAAATTATTGGATAGCAGCTACATTAGCCTGCCCAGTAGCATGGAAGATATGTACAAAGGATATGGCAGTAGCTATAGAGATTGTGAGAATAATACCAAATCAGGAATAAAGCTACAGTTAGTCTTTGATTACCTGAATCAAGCGCTAGATAAGTTAAATTTTATGGAAGGAATAAGGTCGGATCAAGGTTATAGGGATTATCTGAACGGTTTATCAGCCAATGATTTGCTAATATTTGACTTGGGCTACTTTGTGCCTAGTTCTTTTAAACAGATTGATGAAGCAGGTGCATATTTTGTTAGTCGTTATAAGTCTGATACCAATATATATGATATAGAAACAAATCAAAAAATAGAGCTATTGGAGTATTTGGAAGGTCAATTATCTTCAGAAAAAGAAGTATTATTAGGAAAGGAAGTAAAAATTAAGGTAAGAATTATATGTCAAAAGCTAACTGAAGAACAGTCTATGGCTAGAAGAAGAAAGGCTAATAAATTAGCAAAGTCACATGGATATACATCTTCTCAAAAGAATCAAAAGTTATTAGATTGGTCAATATTTATAACTAATGTTCCAGAGAGTAAAATTAATGCTGAACAAATATTGACGGTTTATAGAGTAAGATGGCAAATCGAATTACTATTTAAACTATATAAAAGTCATATCAATCTTGATAAACTAAAAGGAAAGACAAATCCATTTAGAGTATTGTGCGAGCTATACGCAAAATTATGTGCTATTCTCGTATTTCACGGAATGATTGGCTGTGTAAAACTAAAAAAGAACACGGAGCTCAGTTTAACAAAGGCATTTATTGAATTGAAAAGGCGGGTTAGAGAGCTCTTTTTGATATTAAACAATATTGTCAATAATTTAAAAATTTTTCTAAAAAAGCTTACTATAATCTGGTCAAAGTTTTCTTTGAAAGACAGATATAGGAAGACCAGGGTATCTACTTTAAGCTCTCTACATTCCTTAACTTGACGCGTATGGTTTTTTGAACATTCCCTGTTAAGATGCCTAATCTACTTTCAGCCCCTCAGTATGTAAACTGCGTGGTAAAGACTCTAATTCCTTTGCAGCACTTAAACTTTTATTTTTTGCATGTATACCAAGCTTATTGAATTCTCGAGCAGCAGGAAACACCCTTACTTCAAGAGAGCCAGCAGTTTTATTATAATGATCAACAGCACTTTTTAAGCTCCTGCGCAAATTATCAAAGTTTTCACCCATTGTGCAAATGCGCTCATATAAAATATGACCTAGTTCACTGATTTTCTTTGCGTTTTCAGCTATCATCTCTTGCTTCCATCCATACGCTATTGCTCTCAGCAACGCAATTAGAGTGATCGGTGTTGCAATGATCACTTTTTTTTCCACTCCAATCTCTATCAAAGCAGGCTCATATTCCAGTGCTGCGCTAAAAACCCCCTCCCCTGTTAAGAAAAGCACCACAAGTTCTGGCGTATTTTCAAATTGATTCCAATACTCTTTTTTACCCAAGTCATTTATGTGTTTTTTTATTGCCAGGGAATGGTTCTTTAATTTCTCCTTTTGTATTTGCAAATCATTTTGTGATATAGCATCCATGTAAGAATCAAGCGGCACTTTAGCATCTATTATTATTTGCTTTCCAGATGGCATTTTGATTATTAAATCAGGACGCAATAAATTATCCTCGTTTTTATCAATCACTGACGGCTGAGTAAAAAAATCGCAATACTCAATCATTCCTGCCATTTCTACCACTCTTTTGAGTTGCATTTCACCCCATTTGCCCCTAATGTGAAGTTTCCTCAGGGCATTAGCAAGGTTGGAAGTTTGGTTCATCAGCGCTCCAATTTGCTCCTTTAAACCTTCATAGGCCCCTACCCTCTCCTTTTCTAGCTCACGTATTTCATTATCGATTTTTTCTAATTTTTCTTTTATTGGAGTTACAACTTCGTTGATCGTTGCTTGTCTTTTTTTGAAATCGCTTTCCGTTTCTTTTAATTTACTATCGATTACTTCCTTTGCTAAGTTCAGAAAATTATTGTTATTTGTTTGCAAAGCATCAAGAGAGAGCGCTTTAAAAGTGTTTGTTAATCTCTCCTCTGCTTTTGTTAGTAATTCTATTTCCTTTTTCTTTTCCTCACGTTCTTTTTGCAGAGTTACTTCAAGTTCTGCTCTTTTGACCCTTAAATCAACTATTTCTTCATTCTTCGTAAGCAAAGTTTGCTTTGTTTCTTGAAGTTCTTGCTCTAATTTACATAAATTACCCTCAAGGTTTGCTTTCTTTTCGCTCAGTTTTTTTACGATAATGTAGAAAAATAGTAATAGAGAGACAACCAGAGCTATAGAATTGAAAAGCATCAGAATAAAAAAGCTGTATTTACAATTCTATATGATTTTTGTGTGTATAAGAAAGAAAAAAGGAGCACCTAAAGAGGTGACCTTACCCAGAAAAAGTAGAGAGAAAGTTAAGACGTTTTTATCATGAGAATAAATTGTGCAGGAATGCAATAGTTAATAGTAGAATGTCTACGTTATTTGTTATAAAAGATTTCTATGTATTCAAATATGGCAGTTCTGGTTTGTTGAGCGAGAAGTATCAATAAGCAGCTCCCTTTTAAGTGAACTTTTCTGCAACAGAGTTATCGTAACAACAGCCCTTATGGCTCATGCTGGAAATGATGTATTTTGTATTCAATAGAAATTGGTAATTTTGAGAGGTATACTGTGACCCTTGATCGCTATGTAACAGCAGATTTTTATCGGGTTTGCGTTTATCAACGGCCATCAATAAAGAATCTATAACTAATTATCATGTTACTCATTAACCACCATGCGTGAATATAGGTCAATTATTGCCGCCAACAACCTTCTTTAGTTTTTATGTAGGTAATCCCAAACTTTATTTGGCTGATCAGTAGTAAAATTTTGATCCAATGTGTTCGGAGCCACAACTCGGTTGCTTATTTGCTGTTTTTTATTTTTGAACCTTCGTCTAAGCTTGGTTTTAATGCCATTTTCTTGCATAACACTTTGTACTGTTTTAATTTTTGCCTAAAGCTTTTAATTCAGCGTGAATTTTAGGGGCTCCATATCTGCATTTAGAATGCTTGATGTATTTTTTGAATATCTGCTAGAAGCCCTTCTTTTGCTAATTCTTTACTGCTTTTTTCCTTAGCAACCAATACCACCAGTACAAAACCCTACATAGTTCCTGTGTTTTATAGCAATTTCTATATAAAAGAATACTTTACTCTTTTTCTTTGCCCAGGGCTTTTTTTAAGATGTCTCTTTCTCTTATTAGCTCTTTTTTTAGATCAAATCTTTCTTTGTCATAAGGAGCCTTTGCCTGGAAATGCGTATGCTCCAGACATTTTTCCATCATATTTTCTTACTTAACATACTGCCATCTATACCTAGATCTTTTGCTATTTTTGTACTTGCTTGACCTGTTTCTTTAACCAGCTTAACAGCTTCTAATTTGAATTCTGCTGTATATTCTCTTCTATTTGTCATATTTTGAAAAAACGTTTTATTTTACTCCAAAAACGTCTTAACTTTCTCTCTACTTTTTCTGGGTAAGGTCAATTTACCGCCGCGGCGCTAACTAGTAGCGGGATGACGGGTTACCAAATTGTAGAAGTTGCTTTAGCTATAAATTCAAGTTTTATCAATGTCTTGTGTTGTTACCCAAATAATGGTTGTGCAAGCGCTTAATTTTTTGATCAAAAAGGAACAAGTTTAGTAAAAAATAATGATATTATTAGTGGAACATAAAACAGTCCCACTGCAGTACTGATTAGAAGCAACAGAGTAGCTTTATCTGGTTGATAATTCAAAATATTAGCAAGTATTATACTGGACCCAGAAACTGGAATAATAGCCAGCAACATCAGTGCTTTATATATGCTCTCATCGTATATACCTATAACATGCTTGTCTAAAAGGACAATTCCTAAAACAAACAGTGGCCAGAATACGTACTTTGCTGTAATAGTGATCAAAGCAAGCTTCCAATCTATTTTAAAGCTTGCAATATTCGCAATGCTCACTCCAAGTAGCACCATTCCTAATGTGACAAATGTACTTCTAATGTTCATCATAACATCTGTTAAAAAAGTAGGTATTTGTATATCGTATATACTTAAAAAGAAGCTCAGAACCATCGCATAAAGCGAAGGAAGTTTGAACAACTTTAATATGCATTCTTTTGCGGTATAAATACCATTTACAGCTATGTAAAATCCTAAGCTGTTTTCAAATAGCGCCATTCCTATATAACAAACAACATATACAGATACTGAATCTTCATCAAATAAAGCCATGGCAATCGGCAGGCCAAAATAACCCATACTTGTGCTGCCCGAACTAAATGCTAATATGTTTCTCGTGTTATCCTTAAATAAAAAAGAAGTAAGATAATACACTGATAAGGACATAGTGCTACCTATAAACCATATCAAAATCGGCAGAGAAATTACTTTTAAATTAACTTCTGTATGAGAAACTCCATATAAAATCACTATTGGATTAGCTATATAAAAGAGTATTTGAGATATAGTGTTTCTATCAATTTTAAGACATTTTCCTGCTAAATAACCAATAAATATCGTAATATAAATAGGTAATATTTTTAGGAAAAGAGTAAAGAACATACTAGCCTATTGTGATACTTTTGACTGATAAAGTTATATTAGATCTTAAGGTATTGTAAAAGTAAACAAAATTTATTTTCCAATTTATCCAGCTCATAGTTAATTAAAAAAGATTCACTTGGTGCCAAAATTCGTTTTTACATAGGACTTAAGAATGACATTTTTATGATAAAATTATGTTAAGTTTCTATAAAGCTTCTTGCATATTTTTGAATAATGACATATTTACTAAAAATTAAACTGCTTGTAGTAATTTAGACGGACTGTTGAAAAAGTAAGAGGAAATAAGTAAAGTTAGGACAGAGAGTAAGAGCTTTAACATAGTTGTCATATTTTTCTTTAATTAACCCTAGTGTCCAATTTATCCACCATTCCTTCACATGAGGTGTTTCTAACCATTTTAATAACAGTAAAAAATGTTTTCTTTCAACGCTTTAAATGTGATATTTTTATTCATTAATTAAAAATCTCAAATGTTACTACCATTTCTGTTAATCCTGTCTCTCATTGCCAAGTTCATTGAAATTGACATTTCCGTACCTAGTTTTCCTGATATGGTGCACTATTTTAACGTACCGGAAGGCATAATTCAATTAACTATTGCTTATAATTTCCTAGGCTTTTGCATAGGAGGGTTGTTTTTTGGTCCATTGTCTGAATGCTATGGCAGAAGGAGAATTATGATCATAGGTAACACTTTGTTATTAATCGGCGCTGTTGGTTGTGTTTTTGCACCGTCGATTTTTTGGCTTTTAATCTCTCGCTTTGTTCAGGGCATTGGTGTTAGCACATCTGTAGTTGTGTTTGCAATCGTTGCAGACAGCTACAAAGGCGACGAAGCGGTGAAATTTATTGGAATCATGAATTCTGTTCTTACAGTTGTCATGGCAATTGCGCCAGTGTTAGGCAGTTTCATCAATGAAATTGTAGGATGGCGTGGTAATTATGCAACTGTTGCAATACTTTGTTTGATCTCTTGGGTTTTGCTGCTTTTAGCGTTACCAGAAACAAAAAAGAACCGCGATATTTTCAGTTTAAAAAAAACGATGAAAGATTACAGAAAACTACTATCTAATCCGAGGTTTGTTACGTTGTCTTTGATGTCAAGCCTCTTTTCTGCTGCGTATATGTCATTCATTACTTGTGGACCTTTTCTGTATATGAAGACTTTTGGTTTATCTAGCACTATTTATGCACTACATCAAGGTGCAATAGTTGGGTGCTTCTCACTCATCAGTCTATTTGCTGGCAAAATCTTGCAGAAACTTGGAGCAATAAAGTGTGTAATTTCTGGTACGAGCGTGGGTGCTATTGGGTCTCTATTGCTTGTAATATTCAGTATAATTGTACCCCACTCTTTCTACTTAGTAACACTGTCTATGATTATTTTTTCTATCGGTTGTGCAATTTTCCAGCCAGTGATTTTTAATGCATCAATAAATGTTTTCCCTGAAATTAAAGGCACAGCTTCTTCTGCAGTCTCGTTCATTAGAGCTTTTATCATGGCTATTTTTATCGGCTTAACAAGCTACATTTACAATGGTCAAACAATTAGTGTAGCTGTTCTTGTTTTATCCGCGATAGTACTAGAACTTGTTTTTACTGTCTATCTATTGCGTTTAAAAGATCCCATGTAATTAATAAAGATATTCCATTGTAGGCTGCTAACTTTCCCCTGCCAATCTTTCTGCTTCATTACGTGAGATTAATGCCTCAATAAATTCATCTAGTTCGCCTTCTTTTATAATCTGCTCTAGCCGATGTGAAGTTAGATTAATTCTGTGGTCTGTTATTCTTGATTGTGGGAAATTATATGTTCTTATGCGCTCGGAACGATCACCAGAGCCAATCTGACTTTTCCTCATTGTTGACCTTTCCATTTCTTTTTTTTGTCTTTCAATTTCGTATAGCCTTGCCCTCAATACTTTGAGCGCTTTAGCTTTATTTTTATGCTGCGATTTTTCATCTTGCTGTATCACAACTATCCCTGTTGGCAAGTGGGTGACCCTTACTGCGCTGTCAGTTGTATTCACTGATTGCCCTCCAGGACCACTGGATCTATAAACATCTATTCGTAAGTCTTTTTCTTCTATTTTAAAGTCAACTTCTTCTACTTCAGGTAATATCGCAACAGTAGCGGCAGAGGTATGCAACCTTCCTGAGGATTCAGTTTCTGGCACTCTCTGTACTCTGTGCACCCCTGATTCAAATTTCAACCTTGCAAAAACTTCTGTTCCATTAATGAGTGCAGAAGCTTCCTTATAGCCACCTATACCTGTATTAGAAATGCTTATTGGCTCGAACTTCCAATTTCTTCTTTCTGTATATTTTTGATACATACGAAATAACATTGCTGCAAATAATGCTGCTTCTTCTCCGCCTGTACCTGCTCTAATTTCTAATATTGCATTTCTTGAGTCATCTTCATCTTTGGGCAGTAATGCTAACTTTAATTTTGCTTTTATTTTTGGTAATAATACCTTCTGCTTTTCGAAAAATTCTTCTTTTGCTAACTCTTTTATATCACCTTCGCTGTTTTCATCTTTCATTATTTCTTCTAAGTCTGAAATTTCCTCTTTCAGCGTGTTATATTCATCAATTATCTTGATTATTGGCCTGAGCTCAGAGTATTCCTTTGAAAGGGTAATGAATTCTTTTTGACTTAAATTGGTAGGATTTTCCAAATTCCTCTCTATATCATTAAATTTTTTCTTTAAGTCTTGTAAATTATTTTCCATATCCATATAGCACAGATCTAGCTAAGTAATATATACTGAAATAAAAAATTTCTTATATCAAGCAATAACACTATAATATACCTACTACCTTCTAGTTGAATATAATGGCAAAACAGATAACATCAAACTGCAATTTCATATTTGGAGCTTCGGACATAAAAACATTACCAGATGAATCGGCTCCAGAGATTGCGTTTGCTGGTAGATCAAATGTAGGAAAATCCAGTCTGATTAACTTACTGATAAACAGCAAAAAAGCTGCCAGAGTTTCCTCTAAACCTGGATGCACTAGACAAATAAATTTTTACTCTATGTACAATGATAAGTTCAGGCTTGTTGACCTGCCAGGGTATGGTTATTCTCATGCAGGTAAGGAGGAAATTATACAATATTTAAACTTAATTGAGTATTATCTAATTCAAAGAAGAAATCTAAGAAGAGTGTTTGTGTTGATAGATAGCAAGGTAGGATTAAAAGAAATAGACAAAGACTTCATTTATTGGTTAATATATAATAACATTAACTTTAACATTGTGCTAACAAAAATAGATAAAGTAAGTCAAAAAAGCTTAGGTGCTGTTATAGAAGATATTCAAAAATGGATTAATAATGAGAATGTGTCAATTCATCAAATGAGCATCCGTGTTAAGCATAAAATAACCAAGGTAAGAGATGAGTTTTTCAAGTTTACAAGATAAAAAAATGAAGAGTAGCGAATTTTTAAAGGGTGAGGTATCGTTTGAACAAAAAGCAGAAATATTACTTGAAGTGCTATCTAACATACCTAGCTTTGTAGGCGAGACTTTTGTCATTAAATGCGGTGGTACAATAATCTTAGATGAAACACTATTTAATACTTTTGTGCATAATGTTGTCTTGTTGAAGCAGCTTGGTATAAATCCGGTAATAATTCATGACGGAGAATATGAAATTAACTCGGTGTTAAAAATGCTGGGTATGGACAGTAAGTTTGTGAATGGTATCAGACTTACAGACAAAGACACTATGAAAATCATTGAAATGGCACTGTGTGGTTCAGTTAATAAAAAAATTGTTCAGTATATAAATTCTGCTGGTGGTTCAGCTATTGGATTATGTGGAAAAGATGGTAACTTAATTAAAGCCGAAAAAATAACCGCTACGCTTAGAGAAGATAGATCAAATAATATCGAAAAGATATTAGACATGGGGTTCATCGGTAGACCCACTGAAATCAATCCTGATATATTATTTTTTATTGAAGAATCAGATTTTATACCAGTTATTGCACCAATTGGTCATGGAAAAGATGGGGAAACATATCATATTGATGCCGATAGCACTGCAAGCGCAATCGCAATCGCAGTTTCTGCATCTAAAATGATAATCTTGAGTGACACAGATGAAGAAATAGATAAAATTGGTGGCAGGAAGATATCTGTTAAAAATTTAAATGCATCGATTGATTGTGGGAAAATTAAAGGGGAAAAATTTATTGAAAGGCTTATGGCATACGTTAAAATGGCGGAGGAATGTGCTGGAGTTGTTCACATAGTTGATGGTAGAATACCTAACATTATGCTTGATTTATTTACTGAGAGTAATGCAAGCATATCGAGTGTGAGTGATTTATAGCTATACTGCTTACAACTACACGAATACCAAGAGGGTGTCATTCAAGTAGCTGACACTGGAATGACAGCAATCTACGTCATACCGCGATTCATTCGCGGTATCTCTAGATCCCGCNAACAAGTAGCGGGATGACGGTTGTCAGGGTGTCATCCCAGTGCCCAGACACTGGGATCCAGAAGACTTAATTTCAACCAAGTGGCTGCATAATAAGGACTAGATTCCAGACTGGAATGACATCATAGGGGCACTGGGATGACAAAAAAAGGAGCACTGAACTTGTCAAGGAATTTTATGGCCTAGCGTCACGCGCTGGAATGACATCATTTACATTTATCACTTTTGCAGATACAATTTACATGCTATAATTGAGTCTTCATAGATGGTAAATTGGAGTGCAAAGAAGTAAAATTAAAGTAGAAATAAAAAGATTATCACACGGAGAAGACTTGTCTCTTCCATGTTATGCAACTACGCAGAGTGCTGGTATGGATCTTTATGCTGCATTGAATGACTCTGCTGTTTTAAATCCACTTGAGAGATTACTTATTCCAACTGGAATTGTGATTGCAATACCAAACGGTTTTGAGGGGCAAGTACGCCCACGTTCTGGTCTTGCTGCAAAACATGGAATCACTGTCTTAAACTCTCCGGGCACTATAGACTCTGATTATCGAGGTGAGGTTAAAATTTGCCTAATTAATCTAAGTAATCAACCATACGAAATAAAAAGAGGAGATAGAATCGCACAAATCCTTATTTCTCCGGTATCTCAGGTAATTTGGGATGACAGAGAAGAGTTCTGCACAGAAGAAACCGGTCGCAATGCAGGGGGCTTTGGCTCAAGTGGTAGGTAACTTACGAAAAAGCTTGACTATGACAATTTTTTTATACACAATTTAAGCATATTAATATTTTATTAAACGAGGTCGTTTATGCTAACTTTTCAAAATCACTGTGGTCAATTTCACAAAACAAATACTGCACTTGTTGCACTTACTTCTTTGTATGTCATAGGCGCAGCAATAGCACTTTCAGCACCATATTGGGTGTCTTCAACTTGCATGCTTACTCCACTTGCAGCTTTTGCAGCTACACCACTTGGAATCGGTATATTAGCAATTGTTGCTGTTGCACTAACTAGTCTAGCAATATACGCTATCAGCAAAAACAATAAAACATCTGAGTTGAAAGCTCCGAAGATTGTTATTAAGGATGGTACAGTAATGTTACAAGTAACAAAAGAAGTGCATGAAGATATAAAAGCAAATAACCAAAACAAGAATGAAAAAGGTGAGGTTATAAAAGATAAATATCGTATAAACTTCAGCTTAGAAGGCAAAAATTACTATGTTACTGGTGAAATTGGTGATGGTAAAGCGGAGTTTGGTGATACTGTATTCTTAGGTATAAATTCACTAGAAGTGAAAAACAAAGAAGGTAAGTTCGAGACAGTAGATAAAACAGAATGGAATAAAACATTAGGTTTAAACAAAAATGAGAATAAAGGAGTTAACACTTATTTAGGCTCGCTTATTGTTGAACAAGTTGCTTCTCAACAACAAGGAAAATAGACAGTATGGCCAAGTGAAGTAAAAGAGGCAGGCTAAGTCTGCCTCTTTATTTTTTAGTGTCAGTTACTCAATGGGAATTGCCTTAAAAAATAAACTTTTATATAGTTGTGAGAAGCTGCTAAGGATTTTTATTTAATTTAACTGCATCTTTTGCCTTATCCAATAACCCATTAATAAAACCAATTTCGCTTGGTTTTTCAAGTAAATCAGATGCAATGTTAGTATATTCATTAATGACAACTGGAACTGGCGTATCACAATTAGCTAACTCACATATTGCAACACGCAAAATAGATAAGCTTATAAGATTTAACCGTGAAAGGGACCAACTTGGGTGTAAATAAGACTCTATTATTTTATCATATTCTTCACTGCTTTTTATAACCTTATATAACAAGTTTTCTAAGAACTGATGTTCAAATTCTTCACATTCAAATATATCTTTCAACTTATTTATGTAGTCCTTAAGCTCACAATTTCCCAGTTTAAAAGTGCTTTTGTTGTAACCTACGAAAATATTTGAATAAGCAATTTGTACAGCAAGAAATCTTGCCGTGCTTCTTTTTATGCGCCACTTTTTATCTACTGGTTTTTCCTCCATTATTTTAATTTATTGTGTAAATCTATCATATGCAAAACAGTTGAGGCTGCATGGCCACCAACGTTCTTTTTGTTTTTATCAGCTCTAACTAGTGCTTTATCTTTGCTGTCAGCGGTAATTACGCCCATACCAAGGGGCATTGCATAATGCATAACAACTGCATTTAAGCCTTCAATTACTCTTTTACAAACATATTGATAATGATCGGTTTCACCGCGAATTACGCACCCAAGAGCTAAATAACCATCATAATTAGTATGCCCACTCTTGACTGCAAAAAGAATTGTAGCTGGTATCTCAAATGTACCAGGAACCTCAACTACATCGTAACTGGCATTACTGCCTTTTAATTTATCAATTGCACCTTCAAGCAAAAGGTTCGCTATTTCAGTATAATAAATCGAATTAACTATTAGTATTCTCGACATTTACTACCACTTTTTTTGTTAAAAACAACTTTATTAATGATTGTTGAATTAGAGTTATAATATTACTAAATATCCAATATATTACCAGGCCGGCAGGAAAAGAAGAAAAAATAAAGACAGAAATGTAAGGTAAAAACTTCATAACATTTACTTGAATATCATCTTTACTGGTTTGATCTTTCTCACTTAGCTTCTGCTGAATTATCATGGTGGCACCGAAAATTATAGGTAAAATGCCTATAGAAATAGGAAAGTTATAATTAAACAACCCAAATAATGTAAAGATGTTCGTTGGGTCAGGAGCTGAAAGATCCTTAATCCATAAAAAAAAGGAGCATGCCTCATCTCTATAGTAACAAATAATACTTTATATAGAGCAAAAAATACCGGTATTTGTATTAGCATGGGAAAAATGCTCGACATTGGATTTACGTTGTTTCTCTTAAACAATGCAATTGTCTCTTTATGCTGCTTTAAGCTGTCATTTTTATACAACTCTTTTACACGAGTTAGCTCAGGCTGCAAGCTTTTCACCTTGAACATTGAAACATATGATCTATTAGATAAGGGAAGCATCAAAAGTTTGATTACTAAAGTCAGCAATAATATTGCTAAGCCAAAATTCTTTAAAACGAAGTTAAAGTATTCAAGCAGTAAAAACACTGGTTTAGTTATAAAGTAAAGAACACCAAAATCTACAGCTTTATCAAACAAAGGTATATTGAGAGTATCCTTATAAGAATCCAGTAAATTCAACTTTTTTGCTCCAGCAAAAAAATAATTCACATTAGAAGTGCTTGCACCAGGAAGTATACTCTTATAAGACTTAACAAAATCTACTTGAAATTTATCAATATCATTAGCGTTAGTATGTTTAATGCTTACATTTATTTTATCAGATTTTTCAGGTATGATGGCTGTGAGCCAGTATTTATCAGCAAAACCAAACCAATTTTTTTCACTTGTATTTGCTTTTATTAAATGTTTCTTGGAGATATCCTTATACGTCCACTCCTCCAGTTTATTATCAAATGCACCCAGTACTCCTTCATGGGATATCCAATAAGATTCGTTGATATTGTCACGTTTACGGTTAATTTTACCATAAGGAACCAAAACTACATTATCTTTTGTGTTATTTTCAACAATCTGCTCAATTTTAAACATGTAGTTATCGTCAAGGCTAATTTTCATTTTAAACACAATGCCATTTTCATTATCCCAAAATAAATTGACCTCTTTTTGATTGAGTTTCTCTGCTTGCCAAACTGCCTTAGAATCTGGAACTTTAATCTTGTTATTCGGATCGAGCCACCCAAATTCTGCGAAATATACATCTTTTGATTCTGCAGGTGACAGTAACACCACTTGTGGAGAAGAAGAATTCGGTTCTAAATGGTAATTAGTTAAAATTAAGTCATCAAACCTTGCACCTTTCAGAGAAATTGATCCTTTAATCATGTTATTGGTTAAACTAACCCTCTGTTCTCGAGTAGAATTAATAATTTCAGAACGATTTTGGTATATTATAGGAGCAAGGTCGTTAAAAGATTCGATATGTTCAATATTTTCAATCAATGGCTGGTTTTGGTTTGTACTAAAAAAATTATCATAAATAATACGCCAAGACACCATGATTAACATGGAAAGGATAGCTGCCAAAATTAAACTTTTTGCTTCTGACATGAAATTAAATCAAACATATCTTCTTAAAGTGTATACTAAATATTGTACTAAAACAATGAAATTTACTTATTTTTAATAATAACTTTTAACGCTAATCTTTAAAATTTATTTTAATAGCTTCAAATTTTAACAATATGAACGCGGTAAAAAATCTAGTTATTTGGTTACTAATAATAGCCACTACTGCAATGCTTATTGATTCACAAAGGGACAAATTAAGCGACAGATTTCTCAGTACTTTTTTACCATATAAAGGAAGAATTCAAAATAGTGGAAGTATCGAATTTACGAAATCATACGATGGACACTTTTATATTCAGGCTCAAGTCAATGATAGCAATATAACGTTTTTGCTTGATACTGGAGCAACCGATATTGTTCTATCACAAAAAGACGCATTACATGCTGGTATTAACTTACAAAACGTTCAGGATTTTAAAATATATGAAACTGCGAAAGGTCAAATAAAAGCTGGAGTGGTCCAAATACCTCAAGTTAAAATAGGAAATTTTTTGATTAATGATGTACAGGCAAGCGTTAACACTCATTCTATGTCTCATTCACTACTTGGAATGAGCTTTTTAAGGTATTTTCATTTCACTATAAGAGATAATAAGTTGATATTATACCGCGACTAAACACTTCTACAATCTACTTATCAAAGCTCTGTAGGTCAATATAGGAGCAGAAATAAATATTGCAGAACAAGTGCCAATCAAAATACCAAAAAAAATGATCAAGCTGGAGTCTCTCACTGCATCTGTGCAGATTAATACCAAAGGAAGAGCAGCAAGAAGGGTTGTACCAGAAGTTAATATAGTGCGAAATAATGTAGTGTTGATACTTGCATCTACTACCTCACTCATCCGCCCACTTTTACCACTCCTGCGATACTCTCGAATCCGATCATATATAATTACTGAGTTATTGATTGAATAACCAATGACAGTAAGGAGAGCTGCAACTGATGAAATATTAAACTCAATGCCAGTTAGGCTAATAAAACCAACAGTTGAAATCACGTCATGAATCAGTGCTGTTATTCCACTGAATCCACATTGCCAATTAAATCTAAACCAAACGTAAAAAAATATTCCAACAATCGCGATCAACATGGATAACATTCCTTCAAATATTTGTGTTGAGCTTATTTGTGGGCCAACATAGTCTATTTTACGATAGCTTGTTGAGCTTCCCAGCTTTTCTTCTAGTATGCTTTTTATCTTTTTGATTTTATCTTCATCTCCTTCATCTTTAAAACGCATGACTAAATTATCACCCGCTTTTGAACTTTGCACTGTAAAACCATTTTCTTTTAATGCATCGAGAATAGAGTGATTCTCATCTGAAGATTTTATCTCTATCAAAATCCCGCCTGCAAAGTCTATGCCTAAGTTCACTCCACGCAGCACAACAGTGAATATTGAAAAGATGATAAGAACAATGCTAATTAATGCAGTCAAATCCCTATATTTACTAAACTTGATATCGAGGTTATCTGGAATGAGTCTAAGTGCCATCTTCTTTAATTAAAGTAATAATTTGAATTCTATATACTTTTCAAAAAGTTCACTAGTTTATTTTGTGATTGTTTGACTATGTAAATTTTTCTGTCAGTTATTCTTGTCTGTCAATTAAGTTCTATCTAGTGCAAACTTTGCAATTTTGAAGTACATTACAAGAGCAAAATACTGCCAATTTGGCCCATCATTTTATCTCTGCAAGCTTATCCCCCCCTTGCTATGTTAGCAACGCAACCTAAGCTAGGTTCCTTCATAGCAGTGTTAGGTACACTGCCATATCTTTCAAAACTTTCATGCTCTATAGCTTCCTCAACACTTTTTCCTCCTAAAAGACAGTTTTCCCCTAAACTTTTTCCCCTATTTTTTAACTCATTAAACCTTGCTCTGTTTTCCCCATCAATCTCCACTTTTATTTTATTGCTGCCTTTCTCACTAGGACTTAGATAAATACTTATCTCTCCTACCTCAGTAGTAAAAGACATTTCAATACCACCTTTTGAGACATCCATGTAATTTCTTTTTCCCCCTATTTCTTCTACATTTTCAACTCTTACTATACTTTCTCCAATTTTGAGTATGCCAACTCTTAAATTTAAGTCTTTGGCTTTTTCATTGTTTAGGATTTCTGCAACTTCAACAATACTATCTTGCGAGTACTCTATACAAAAATATCTATTATCCTTGTCTACTCCTAATACATTTTGAGTCTGCTTGCTTTTGTTTACAATACTTTCATATGCTAAACCTTTTAGCTTGCTTTCAATTTCCTTACATTTCTCAGAAAGACCATCATCAAATCCATTACAAGTAACTATCTGCTCAAACTCATTCCCATCGAAAAAATTATGGCGTTTTACTTTCCCACCTTCTAACAATAAATTACTAACAATGCTTTTGATAATGTCCTCTTCGGACACTTCATTTTTTTTGTTACAGTTTTGACCTTTACTTTCTTTGTTACAGTTTTTATCTTTACTTTGATAGGGAAAGTTATCAAATACAAAAGTGTTACTTCTGTTACTTATATGACTACCACTAGTAAGATCTTTTATTTCTTCAAATACTGTATTTGTTACAGTTTTGTTACAACAACTACATTTTAAATTTAACATTACTTCTTTTTCTAAGTATTTAGCTACTATGCACTTAATACTTTCTGGAGTATTTTTTATATCTTTTTGTTCATTTTGTTCTGTTATACCTCTCACCTCCCCACAGCATTTATCAATCAGATCCTGTTTACTTTGAGTTAACGACATTTTTAGTTTCATAAAAAGTGAGTCTTTTAGAAAAGGATTATCATCTTCTAGGTCCCGATCATTTTCTGAATCCAAATCATCTGTTAACTCCATTGAATCAAGATTACCTGAACTATAGTACGATCCCTTTTTTGAGTCCGAACTATCTTCTGAGTTCCCATCACTATCTGACCAATTGTCAACTTTCGGAAATTCTGAGCTTTTCTGTTCACCTTCAAAAGTCTGATTACTACCGTCAGCGCCCTTTGTCAAATTTTCTTTACTTTCACAAGAACCATCTAAACCATAGCCCTCATTCCCTTTTGGATCTGAATCATCTGGATTACAACCAGAAGTTATTTCTGTATCTTCAGAAATCTGTTGATTATCACTTTCACCTAACAAACCACCATTTGTTGGATTACATACATTTTCTGTATATTTTTGATTATTTTGTGCTTCTATTTTCTCCTTTTCGTACAACAGTTTAAACTGATCCTCATCGTCAGAATTGTGACCTGAATCACAAATTACATGATCATTGCAGGTAGAATTATGCTCTTGACTAATCAAGGAAAGCTGAATTAGATTGCTAAAAACAATATTACCTAGCTGTACTGAATCAGTACTTTCAAAAATTTGTGGATTATTACTTCCGTTTGGCAAATTACCTGATAAACCAGTCTGATGATTATTTTCACCTACCCAACCATCAGTTGGTGTTGGAATGCATATTCCTGTATATCTTTGGCTATCAAGAGAATCATTAGTTAATTGTACTGCTGTATAAGTTGTCCGGTCATCCTCATCATCGGAACTAATACCTGAATCAAATTTTGTTTATTGATGGAAATGCGTTTATGCATTCGAAGGAAAGGTCCTGTATTTGATTTCTGGATCGATAGAGAATCTGGGGGATTAAAGCAACCAAGTAACGCGTCAGAAGGTTTTGACAGTGCTGTAAAACTTAAGTGGAGTGCAGGGGTAGAGTATTTTTATAATTTGTTGAAAGAAGAAGATAAAGCGAAGAAGCTTACAGAAGCTATTATTGCTCTTTCTCGTCCTCAATCTGTTGAGAAAGACGCTCCTATTTTAGATTTTTGTGTAAGGAATATAGGTGATAAAGATACTCTTTTACAGAAATTGCTGCAGAAAGATAAGGGAATATATTCCCTTCTTGCTGAATTAATAGAGTCATGTTTTTTTGATACGGTTCATGATTTGGTACAGTGCTGGTGTTATAAAGGCGTTTTAGAACGTGGAGACGGAGATCATTCAGAGAAAATATTCTCATATGAAGAATATAAACTTCTTCTTTCCTCACTTTCAAATGTGATGTTAGGCAATCCTGAGTTAAATGCTCAAGCTAGATCTCTTATTATGGAAATGTGGAGATGTGGTCGCTTTTATAAACACAAGGAGGCTGCTGTCGATACTTTTAACTTCCAAGTTCCTATAGAAAATGCACTTGCAGGGTTAGTGGTTAATTGGGAACGATCTGGTCGTAAGTCTGATGAAAAAAAAGAAATACTAGAGATAATGTTATTTGCTAAGGATCGTTTTCCTGAAAAGTTTGAGTCCTTCAAAGAAGTTATGATAGAAGACCTTAGATTATGCGGTAGGAAAGGTAAAATAGTAAATGTAGATTACGGTCTGTTTGCAGAAGAGTTATTCTCTGAGTTAGAGAAATCGACTCTACCAATTGGTCCTGGAGGTGATGGTCCTTGTAGTAATTTGCGGTCACGATCTAAAGCTCATTGCAGTAAGAAAACAACTTTGCCAGTTGATGATAGTCCGCAGTCTGAGCTTGGAACTCCTAGTGTAAGTGGTGTTTCTTCTTATAAGAAAAAAAATGTCTTTACGCTTAGTGGTAATAAGTAATCCACTTATGAACTCTTGGTGTTTCTGGTTGTAGTAAATAAGGGGTATTTTGTATGAGTAATGGTGATGGACTTATTAGGAGTTTGGTGGATGGAGATCTTGAAGGATTCAGACAAGGATTTGAATCTTTTTTAGATCAATGTCCATCTTTCTTGTATCATGTAAGTGCAGCTCGTTTCCTTCCTGTATTCTTTTTTAGTATGTTTTCTACTGCACATGATGCTATTAATATCTTAAATGCAAATGAGAGAGTGTATTTTCGTTTTGATAATCATGGTATTGATATAGGTAGTAGAAATAGAAATACAGGAAATCTAAAAGTCGCTGTTTATCGTGACGGACAGCAAGTTGTCAGATGTTACAGTATTTCTGATCGTCCTAATAGTGATGGGTTAAGGTTCAGTACAAGGGAGAGAAATGCTCTAGTGCAAGAGATTAGACAGCAAAATCCAAATTTAAGGGAAGAAGACCTAAATTTTGAGCAATACAAAGTATGCATGCATGGAAAGGGCAAGAGTCAGGGAGAGGCAATTGCAACAGTATTCGAGGCGATTCGTGAAAAGGATTTTAGAGATAGAGATAAATTTGCCAAGTATTCAGCATCTGAGATCAATTTTCTTAGGCAACTTCTAGAAAATAACATGACAATTAAGCAAATAAATGGAATACAACTCAATCAAAACCAGCGTGCACAACTTGATAATCTTGTCAATTTTGTGCAAGTAGCACAGGGTCAACAAAGAATTGATAACTTTGCGGAAATGTTAAGAAGTGGAGTTGTACGAACTTTACGAGACAATAGCACAGTAATTTTTAGATATATAACTCGCATCTATAATAATTACAGACAAGTGCTGGGAGATAATATTGAAAATCGCTATCAAAAGTTTGAGAGTCACGGGTTTTTACTAGGGTTTTTAGCAAATTTTAGTCATCGCTACGAAATAGGCATTGACCTTGACTTATCTCCTAGAAACTCACATGTTGCATTTCTTGTACGTCATCAAGCAGAAAGAGAAAATATTCCTATTGTTATTAATCTTGCTATATTTGACACACCGTCACTGTTTGTGTTGGATTAAATTTTAATTTAAATCTAGATCCTTTTAGTGTTGATACAGTAGGGCTTCAACAGGATAGATTTCCTTTAGTACAAATATTATTTGAGTGTTTGGAGAATGAAGGAATTAGAGAAAATATTAGAGATTTCTTGCTTTAACATCTTCCTGCTGAAATACCAAGAAATGCAGATAATTATAACAGAGTATTTGATTGTATAACTGGTTTTACTTTTGGGAGTAGTGCTTTTGATAGGTACCCTTTAGAACTAGAAGAGGAAGACGAAGTACCTATAACAAAATACATATTTAGACATGGTGATAAGGTTGAAGATGTTTAACTATGGTCTTTCATGCTCAAGGTTCTGATATAGTTATACTTCATATTAGAACTCACGATGCACGACAATAAGGAGAAATCAATATACAAGATCTTAATATGAATGGGAATAATGTTTATGTATGGGAAGTTTCATGCACACTTAATGACCAATTTGAGCTATATATTGATCAACCAAATGACCTTGGTTTATATCACGATTACCAAAATAATAATGCAAATAATTTTCTTGATAGTGATCTTGTACAAGTTTCTAGAGATCTCTGGAATATTGATGCCACTTAGGGACGTAATAAATGTTAATAGTGAGGATAAGTTCCGTTCTATAACCCATGGTACATTTTATACTAGTGATAATCCTTATAAAGTGCTTGCTATGTATAAAGTTGGTCAAACATATAGTTTGAAAAGGGGTCAGGAAGAA
>UCOL01002716.1:0-23497 GCA_900474335.1 Ormyrus nitidulus | reverse complement strand
GAGTATGGGTGAGTGAGTGATCAAATTAACCCGCAGTCCCATTTTTCCTTTCCTCCTAAGAAGTTATAGATAAACGTGTGATAACTTAATTCAATTGCAAAATTTTATGAAAATAAAAAGATGGATAGTGTTAAAATAAAGAATTTAAAAAGAAAAAAGATAAGAGAAAAACACTGGAGCGGAATAAGTAAATCGAAACAAAAAACTAAAAAAAGATGAGATAAAATAAAATTTATAATACTCAAAAACAAAAAAATGTATTTATTTCAATAAATACATATAGTATGTAAATTAAAACTAATTATAAGTAATTTAAGCGATTTTTTGTTTTTTTATGTTATTATGTAAGTTAATGTTAATAAGTCTGTAAACATTAAATACATATGTTATTTAAGTATAAAAGAAATTGTTTTCTTTATTTTATTGCTAATTTGTAATGATTAAAAAGAAAAAGAAAGTTTTTTCAAAAATAAAAAAGAAGTTCGTAAAAAAATTAGGGGCCCTGCTGTAATCTTATTCTTTGAAGCTATTACTTCAAGAAAAAAATTAGAGCAACAGTGTGCTTTAAAAAAAAAAAAAATTAATTTATCTACTACCCAAAAGTTAAAAGTTTCCAGGATTTGCTCATATATATTCGACAGTTTTCAGAACGACTATTTTTATCCACATTGATAAGTTTAAAAAGAAGCTGATTATCGCAAAGTAATGAAATAAATTAAATATAGAAACTAGATGTACATAAATCAAAGGAAAATTTAAATTCGAGCTGCTCGATTTCCATATCTTAAACCCCGGGTTATTGGTTCTCTGCGCACATAAGATAAACACAGGCGCACTTGCTACATCGGATGGGGGCGAGGGACGTGTCAGCGAGGCAGGGCGTAGAAGGGTGCGGAAGACATAACTCAGTTTCGTTTCGACTTTGCAGTAAAACCTCGGAGCTTATTGTTGGGGTCGCGAACGCCTTATATATATAATTCGTAGCCTTATTGTTTTTCTTGATCCTGCGTATTCTTCCACGTTCGATTGGAGGGCTTCAGCTGGCAATACTTTTTGGGAGGAACGAGAGCTTAGTTTAGTCTATCGTTTATAAAAAATGTAAAGAAATTAATCTGCGAGATTTTTATCTTTTTTTAGATGTGTTATATTTTTCGACATAATCCATGAAACTAGTCGATTTTTTATCTTCGCAATAAATAAAAATTTGTGACAAGAATGTAATACAATCATGATCTTTTCCACGTCTTCTGTTATGAATGATGTTAATGGATGAGGTAAAAAAACATTTTGGGTCTCTTTTACATTTGTATGTCAGTGCTTCATTTTTTTATTATTCATTAGTGATGCAGGTTAAAAGGAAAGTTGTGTGCTTATTACACTTACAGTACATTGTACAACTTGTTTTTAACTGTAAACTCTAAAAAACCGAATGATTTAACGTAAATAATATTAAAATTTTTTTCATTCAATGCATGGTTAATTTTGACTTATGTAATTATATCCATCGCTTTCTCTGTATAACAATCAATCGAATGAAACTAAACGTAAACTGAGCCCACAGATTAAAATCAGCCCAGATTACCTTCTCAAAGAACTTTCACTCGAAGCCTTTCTTCCGATTCAGGCGACAGCAACCTCCACCTGCAAGTCTCCACCCCGGACTTCGACTCGAAGGTCCACGAGAAGCTGGAGCCGTTCATCTTCGAGTACACGTCGAAGCTGCGCGGCAGCATCAGTGCCGAGCACGGGATCGGCTTCAAGAAAGCCAAGTATCTGCACTACAGCAAGGACGAGTCCGCGATCGAGCTCATGCGTGTCTTAAAGAAGACGATGGACCCCAACGGGATACTTAATCCCTACAAGGTTATATGCTGAGCAATTTCGAGAGGTTTGAGTAAGACGACGTAATTGGGACCAATAGCAGACGCATCGAGGAAGATGACGTAATATTACCGAACTGACTTTTGAATTGTACAAATTTTTAGTACAAATTAGCAACTTGTTGGCTAAGATTACTATGTTTGTAGATAAGAGTAGTAGCTCATTTTTACTGTAAATAAATTGAACGTGCAAATTGATATTTGCAGCTTTGTAGTCCAGGGACTAGGTTTTTAATATGTTATTTTTTAAAGTTCAGAGTTTATTGTATCGAGTTATATTTTTACAATGTACAAACGATCGAACCAGTGAACGAAATAAAGTATACATGAATTATTTTTAATCAAAGCGTGCTCGAAGCTCCTTTTAAGTAATCAGAAAAAGCAACGCCGAGTTAGAAACCATCTGGCATTGTCGGTAAACCTTTCACTCTCGGCAGAAGCATCGCCGAGCTGAAATTCCATCCCTCGGCTTCGAAAGAATGAAAAGCGGCCCTCGTGCCACCCCCGGCGACGAGGTTGTTCAACTCCCCCGCTGTCGGTCTCCTCGAAAAGCCCCGGCTCTCCTCGGCGTTTTCGAAATAATTCAGGCGATCCAACGCTATCCGGCCCCCGGCGATCGATACTCCTCGCCTGCATCCGTCCTCGCGGCGAGGAAGTGCCGCGAAAATAGCCATCGCGGACGCGCCGCCGAAAGTGGAAAATCATTATGTGCCAGCGGCGCCTGATTAATTAACGAACCCGCTATCGCGCGCTATTTCAAGTGCAGTAAGCGAGCGCCGCCTTATTAAAACTGCATCGGCCCGAGGGCTCCGCTTCCTCCGTCTCTCTGGCCTGCCTGGCGGTGTTACAAGTTGTTAGCGGAGCCGAGATTACCGGGCCGATGGCGCCATCCCGCGGGGACTTTAAGAAAGAGAACGAGTCGCGAAGTCAAGATTAGTCGATAAAGGTGGGCTTTTCATTTGATTATCTGCTGGTATTTTTATGGGTAAAGTCAAAGTTTTTTTTATTTTTGTGAGTTTTTTTTACATTATTTTTGATAAGAATTAAAAAGTTTTAAACGCATTTCATATAAGTTTATTTACATTTTTAATATTACTTGGACTTAATTATTTAATTAATTTACTGCTCGTACATAATTACAAATGAAATGTATAACTGGCAAAAGCATATAGCAACGTGAATACGAAAGAAATATAACGGATACGTTAATGCACAATATTCGTAATTTAGTTTATATTAATAAATTTCAAATTAATCAATATAATACACAATATTTCTCACAAATCGTTCAACAAGCACTTCATTCTAAGCATTCTGTAATTACTTTCTAAACTCACTTGAAAAAAAAAACTACTAGTTTAGAGCTACAAAGTACCCAATATCCCCTTCAGCCTCTAGAAAGCCCTTAAAAACTACGGTGAAAGCAAAAAGACCAGTGCACAAAGCGCGCGTGCTATCGCATCTTTACTCATTAACGCAACCCCCCGCCTGGGACTCATTATCCTCGAAGTGCGGCCAATTAAACGGTGCGCCGTTACTTTCGGAGAGAGAGAGAGAGAGAGCGAAAAAGGAAGCGCGCGATGATGACAAAGGACGCCAGCAGGGAGCGCCGCGGTATATACCCACGCGGCGCACACGGCACTCACACCTGCAGCCGCTCGTTCCAAATTAGTTTATTATTATCGGGTGCATCGGAGCCGGCAGTCTTTGGTTCGTCGCCCGTCGTTATCGCATCGATCTCGCGGCTGTCGCTCTCCGCTTTGATTTCGATCATGCATTATTCGAAGCCGCATTAAATGCCGGGGTTATTGTGCTGCCTTGGTACGCTTCTCCAGAGGGAGGGCTCGACGGTTTGATGAATTTTTAGCTGCAACTGCTGCTTCATGCTTTTTCTAACGGGTTATTGATTCATCTTGTTTATTGGAATATTGGATAAGTAATATTTGCTTTGTCTTCTTTCAATAAGAATACATGGGGGTCCTTTGTGAAATAGTCCAATAGAAACTATTGGATTGGAAAAATAGAAAGGTCTTTTATTTAGCTTTCTTTTGCATTTCATTCGTGTTTATTAAAAAACCAAAGGATTACAAAACAAATGATAAGAAATGAACTGGATTTTTTTGGAATTAATTTTTATGAACAAAGGATGTATGACAAAAAGAAATGGTACATTAAAAAACTATTGTTGCTATACCACAAATTATTTTTAATCTTGGAAAAATTAGTATATAATAATACAAAATTAGAATGATTCACGAAATTGCTTTGTAAAGTGATTATGGAAAAGATTTAGTACACCTTTTATGTACGCGTAGAAAAATGCAATCATATTGTACGGTTTTAGATGAAGAATGTAAGATAATTATAAACGGCGCAATCAGTTCGAAGTATAACTTCCCGTACAAGGAAATGAATTTCAAATTGATTTAACCTTTAGGCGTGGATACGTTTCTTCAAAATAAATATTATTATACATTTGAAAGCGCCGCAACACAAAAGAATGAAAAAAGGAGCACTAAACCATATACACACTTCCGTCGCCTCTCGAGCACTGAATAAGCAGCTCGCTTCTATTAGATCCGAACGAAAAACAAAATGCATTAGATAATCGCTTTCCTCCGCGCATTTCGTCGGGTCATCTTTCATTCATGAAAATAAGTGTATTATTCTTCCAGTTTAATGCCGCTCCCTTCGGCGCTGCTCCTCCGCTCTCTGAAAAGATATACATATTTTCATCCTCCTCTCGTCTCGGCCAGGTCGCTCCTCTTTTCCCGATAAGCGTTCGCCGCTTCTTCCTCCTCTCGTTCTTCCCGCGCCCTTCATGGGATGTGCTCATTTCCTCCTTCCTATAGAGAGCCTCGAGTGATTTTCTTCGGGGGCTTAATAAGCGAAATAAAGTATGCAGGCCGGAGGAAAAAATGGCTTAATCTTCTAAATGCCGTTTCTGGAGCGGATATCTAATCGAGGATCGAATCGCCGCCTTGCTCTTATTGATTTTGCGCGCTTCTTTTTGGATTAAAGAAGATGCAGGCAAAGAAGACGCAATTTTTAATGGAAGAAATTGAAATGGGTGCTATATTTCTGGCTGTAATGAAAAACTTGCTTGTCTCCAGGTAATGCGCTCTTTATTTTAAAATGTGTCCATTGTGCGTTTTTACGTAAGGATTGCAGAGTTTGTTTTCGAAGCTGATTAGCAGAGATAATTGCTGCACTATTGTTTAGACGCATGTCTTCAATGACTAGCGAAGGTTATTCAGTTAATTTCAAAGTTGTTATATACTTTGTTTAACAAGATTTATTTGAACATCTGTTAATTATAGCTTTTATTCATTTTTTCATAATTATGGAGAATGAAAACATCAATCATTCGAGTAGTTATGAATGAATTTACGAATTAATTAATCTCAAGGAAATAGAGGCGGAAGACAATTGCTTGAATAAACCTTGATTAACAATTTTTAAAAGTTTGATTCGATCAAACAATTAACCGAGTTTGTGTTGTAAGTAACAGCATAAGCCTACAAAGACTTTCTTTTCGATAAATAATTTAAAGTTAATTCTTGATGCTCATAAAAATTTCAATAATTTCGTATTAAAATAGTTTATACCAAAATTCAGAAATTTTGTTTTACAAATCGTTGGGAATGTAAGCGCTCTTTCTGTCACCGGATGCTTAATAATAGCAACGTCATAAAAAATTGTCATTCTCTATTAAAAATGCATTAACAAATTGAACCGCCCTTCCAATATAAAATCGTGCCAATCGCATGGCTTCAAATCAAAATTCCAATATTGTGTCGTTAATCAATTTTAAAACCTAAAGCAAATTAAATATCGAATATTTAAAAAATAATTGGGATAAAAATTAAAGAACACATAGAGCGCTCAAATAGTTAAAATAAAGTGCAATAATATTTTACAGTGTATTTCACCTTTTTATTTGTAAAAGAAACGATGCTTATGATTTTCCTGCAGCCTCATAAAACAAAAGAATCGACGAAAAATTCCAATGCAGCAGATCCGTTATTCATTAAAATAATTAAAACCCTGACGGTTAACGACGTCAAGCAGACCTAACATCATTATTATACTTTTTCTTCTTCCCGGCAATTTCCTCACAACAACATTTGTCACAACAAATAAAAGCACCTCTTAAAATGTTAGAATAAACCTCCCCCTAACTGTACCATTCCTAACGCTTCATCTCCGTCTTGGCCCCGAAATAAAGCACGATAAAGCATCGACATCTGTCGGGGCGGAGTTATTACGACAGGTAGAGGCCCCGAAACGGTCGCGTCAGGTGCCTATTGCGGAGAGCTCGGCAAAGTCGGTCAGTGGATCGCCACGAGAGTCGCTGGCTGGGACAAATTATCGGGCGATATGACGCGCGGAGCTTGTAACTTTGGCTCGCGTGCTCCGCGATGCTCGCAGCGCTCCGGAGGTGGCACGCGAAATATCGAGGCGCATATAGTTCGCGAGCCGCTGCGAGGTGGCGAGTCGCTCGATTCTCGGCTCGCGCGCGTGAACTTGACATCTGCTGCTGATGCTGTTGCGTGCTGCCGGATTTTCAAGTCATCCGAGGTGACGGCTGGGCTTATTAATGAAATTTGGGCCGAGCTTGATTGACTAGGAAACTTTGGCATCTCTCGGGGCTGAGAGTAGAGGAAGGAAATGCGAAATTTTGCTTTGTGTTTTTGAACGATTATAGTCAAGGATTAGTTTGATTTTTTGTTTGATATTTTGATGGCATGCCACTTTGATGGTGCCTTGAAATGTTGAAAATTGTAAAAGGCAATTTGTGTCGCAAAATACGAAAAACGAGGATATAAAAAAATTAACTTTTTTATGGGAAGAGAAGATTAAAAAAGTTATCCAAATGAAAAAATGAAGTAACAAAGTTTCAGGATCTACAAATTTTGTAAAAGACAAATAATAAATACATATTTTTTAACTTAATTACAAACTGTATACATATAATAATATAGTTTGTTATCCATTTATATCATTAAAAAAAAACGCAAACTTGTCATTATTTTGAATGGATTTTTTTACATCAAATGAAACGAAGCATTTTGTAAATAATCCATTTCCTCTTCCAGTTTCGATAGTGCTGGCATGATTCCCACTCCGCGCAGCGGCCGCAGATTTCGATTTTCAAACAACAAGAAAGCTCTTACCCAAAAATTCTATATATTTTCCGGCCTTGATAACAGCACTGTCAAAAAATGGAAAATTCCCCGCCGGCCTATCGAGTAAAAACGTCAAAAGTATAACGGCGCGAGAGGGGCCGTAAAAAAAAAAATGTCAATTCGTTTCTTCATTTCTCTCCGTCCTCCGCTCTCTCTCTCTCTCTCTCGCCCAGCTCGCTCCCCTCCACGCGCTCGCAGTCCGTACACCTCGCAGTGTAACTGAACGAATCCGGTGGCAAGTGCCTGGGCGCCGCTCGGCCGGGAGTGCGAGCGAGACGGGCATAGCGACGAAAACACAAACACAGCGCGGAATATCGCAGGTGTGCGCGCGCGCGCGCTCTCGAGCCCTCTGTGTGGGATATCGTACTACTACGGCGCACGCGAGGAAACACTATACAGCCGCGCCGCCGCCGTCGCCGCCGCCGCCGCTCGGAGCCAGCGAAGCACGAAGGAAAAGAGAGGGCCGTAGACTCCGCGCCGCAGCGTAATCGCCCAGTCGTGGCCCGACTGTGCGTGCCTCGCGACGCTCTCACCCACTGCGCAGACGACGCCGCGCCGCTCGCTCTCTCTCTCTCTCTCTGTGTTTGTTTTTAAAGAGCTGCGCTGCGACGCCGAGTGCAAAGTCCTCCGAGGGCAGCGGCACGCCGATCGTTACTACCGCCAGCGCCGAAACAGCGGAGTCTGCTCGCCGCCTCGCCGCTTCAGCCACCGAGCACTTTGACGTTTCGTCGAGAGCGCGTCGTCTGCTGTGCTCCGCGCCTAGCAGAAGAGAACGAGAGCGCGAGTGCGATACTTTGAGGGAGCGAACGACCTTTGCGGGCAGGTGCAGTGCACGGAGCGCGGCTTGCTTCCCGCCTTGCTTCTCGTCGCCGGGAAGGGCCGGCCGGAGCCCCGGAAGGATCGGCTCGGGCCGAAACTAGTCCAAGGTCGGTGTGCCCGTAAATTTCGGCAGAAGCTTTCCCGAGGGGGAAGCTGCCTGGCTCCGATCTCCCCTCCTGCGAGGGCTGCACGCCGCGGGGGCGGAGGTTAACGCGGCCGAGATAAAGGAGGGGGACGACGTAAGGACGCGCGAAGAATATCCTGCGTGTATAACGCGGGCCGAGGGAGCTAAGAGAGAGAGAGAGCCTCCAGCAGCCGGAGGAGGAAAAACGTGCGTGTAAGGCTGATCGATAAGCGGCGCCGCCGTCACCGCCGCCGGGGGGGAGAGAGAAGCGGCCGAGCCACCCTCTCTGCTCTGCTCTGCCAGCCAAGGATCAGCGGCCAGAGAGAGAGAGAGAGAGAGAGGGAGGATAATCGGGGAAACGAGCGGCGAGACGAGGAGAAAAACGTCTGGCGGTGCACGCGCCGGTGCGCGCCGGCGATGAGAACTCGTCGGCAGGACGAATCGACTCGTCCTTCGAGTCCCCTGCAGGATTAACCCCCCCGGATACGGCTCAGCCCTCCTCCCCGCCGAGGAAGGAGCTTTTTCATCCCGATTCAAGGACCTCCTCAAGGACTTGCTCCCCCTCCAGCGGCGCGCGCGCCCCCGAGAGCCTTCCGAGGAGCGAGGAAAACATGTTTTCCTACGGCACCGTCACTTAGCCGAACGTCCGCGTCGACGGCGAGGAAGGAATTACTCGCGGAATCAAAGTTGTCCCGTTCCTCTTTCGCGGCGGATAAACAAGTGGAAAGGGTCGCGTGCCTCCGACTCCGAAAGAACACGTGAATCCCACGGCGCTTTAAAGTTTCGCTCCCCCGCCAAGTGCATACAAATGTGTTGTTTCGAAAAGACGCTGAAACTTTCTCTCCGCGGCACAATGAAACCGATCTAAGGAGTCGGCAGCGATCAGCAGGATTCCCAAGCCCGTAAGCTCGTAAGCCCGTAAAGAAGCCCGGCAGTCGAGATGAAGGAGCACAAGGAGGCGAAGGATCAGGGCGACATGGGCTCGACCCGGGTACTCAAGAGCCTCCTGAAGAAGCCGGGCCAGACGAAGGCCAAGGGCCAGAAGAACCGGGTGGTCATAAACGAGAAGATGAACGAGTTCTTCGCGGCGGACTACATTATCCTGATAAAGGAGGAGTGCTGCGGCGACTACGAGGAGGAGTGCGACTGCTGCTGCCAGGAGCACGAGATGATCCGACTCGGGAACTGCAAGGAGTGCCGGGCCGAGCTGAACCTCCGCTTCGAGGACGGCGGTGGTGCTGTGGTGGGTGCTGGTGCTGTGATCGGTGACGAGTGCGACGACGAGGACGACGTCGACGAGGACGACGAGGACGAGGACGACGAGGAGGAGGACGAGGACGAGGAGGAGCACCAGCATCACGTCTGCAGGCAGATCATCGAGGACAGCATGAAGCTCGAGCCGAAGAGCATAGTCACGCCGGCCAGGAGGCACCAGCAGCGGGAGACGCTCAGCCCGCCGGAGGGCTACAAGGACCTCTGCGTCGCGGCCCAGGCCCAGCAGGAGATGGAGGACGCGGCCGAGGACGAGAGGGTTTGCGCCGAGTGCGACTACTACCAGCGGCAGGCTGCCAGTGTAGGTGAGTCACGTTACGATGCTCGAATTACTTCTGCTACCTGCACACGTGGCTTCCGAGGAAGTGGGACCGATGGCCAGCCTTTTTTTTACCCCCGAGCCCGGATGCTGAGGGCCCCTTGAATTCGATACCCCACGGCCATTCATAATATTGCGCTATTGTACGGTTTCTTGATCGCTCGATTTCAATTTCGAGCCTGTAAATTTAACTAGGCGGATAATCAAGTTTTTTACGCCGAACGTAAAAAGGTCCTCGGCGCCGAAAATCAATTAAAACTCCATCCTCTTGCGTTCGACGAAATTGATAGTAATTTTATCAGCTTTTAAATTTTAGTTAAGCTTTGCGCTTTATCAGAAACTTTTTACTCGATGTTAGACGTTTCTTGGGTTTTTAACGAGATGAATTTAAACTTGTTCAGCTTTGAAAGAATGATCCCATCGAGGGTTTGCGAAGCGACTGGGAAAAATGAAATAAAAATATTTCGCAATGAATTTAGTGCCACTGCAACGCGGCGCAGTACATAGTAGTAAATGCGTATGACATAAAAGTACATGTGAACCGTTAGAAATGAGGTTAAAGTTGTAACTTCTAATAAAGTGCAAAAGTTCCTAATTACCAAACAATGGGCCGCCCGTTTTCATGAAATATTTCAGCCCGCGCATATAATAATTTTTACCTCTCAAAAGAGTATATTTACTCTTTTATTTTGAAGAGAATTTAAGAAGAGAATTTTCGCTTTAAAGCGATTCTTAAAAGTGTAGTTAATAATCTTTATTACTTGAGCTTGCGTCATTACTTTTTATCTACCTCAACTTCTGATCAAGATTACACGGTCAATGCATGTTTAATAGAATGTAAAAACCATGGTGGAGCGTTGGATAATCAATCGATTTTTTACACTCGCAGTTTATTACTAGCCAATGTTTGCTTTGATTACTCAAGTACATTCATATTAATGCCAAATTTAACTCGTCTATAGTTGAAAACGCCAATTGCACTATTTTTGAATCGCCTACTTCTTTGTTTATTTATACCCTTTTATCTGATCGATAAGTTTCCAAGAGAAATGCTGAAAGAAATGTTACGATGAAACATTGTTAAATCCATTCGCAAGCATTATTTTATATTTTTGCGTATTTTACTGGCTTTTCAAGTTGACTTTTTATTTAAATATTAATATGAAATTGTGAGAGAATTTCAAGCACTCGTGAAAAGTTAGCGTGTTACAAACAAATTGCATACAACTCTTTAACAGTTACAAGTGCAGCCCTTGAAAAGCTCATTATTTCGTACTATTTTTATACATTTTAAACATCGCTCTTAAAAATAGTTGACACCTATATTAGTAAATAAAAAAAAAAACACTAGGTTGCTATGTGGCAATATTTCCCCTATAGACCTCTTGCCTAAAGAAACCTAAACTTTTTCAAAGCGAGCAGGCAGTCGAGGCGCCATAAATCTCGGAAATAACGCGGCAAAGGCTCGATTCGGCGCAGCATCGATCGCGCTTTCTCGCTCCCCGAGCAGAGCTTTTTCTCTCCTCTCCTATCCACAGTCCGGCGGCCGTTGCGAGGGGGAGAGCGGCCGCGTACGCATCAAAGCCCTTTTCTTCTCGGGGGCCGAGATTCGCGCGGAAGTGGTTGCGGACGGTGCGTGCGGTTTCGCGGATTCGCTCTGCTCTTTTCCTCGAAAAAGGGCCTCTCCTTTCAGAGCTTCTTCGCCTATCGAACGGAAGCAGGCAGGCCGGATGTTCGATCAGGTGGCGCTTGCGAAAGGCGCGCGCATTTCGCTAATTGCGATCGGCCCCTTTGTTCGCGAGCTGGAGCACAGGTGAAAGGAGCCGCGCTAATCGCGCACCGGATTTCGAAAGGATTCTTTCGCCGCGGAAGGATTAATTCGCAAGCAGGAAAAGCCGGCTTGGGAAATGGTTATTAAGACGCGCGGCGAAGGTCGCGCTGATGTGGATTTTCAGGCTCTGGTCTGATGCGGCGGGAGAGCTTTGGATAATGGGATGAATTTCTTTCGAGTTTCGGGTTGCGGAGCTGTTGAAATTGATGCTTACAAGTGGAAATTGCTCGGTTATTAAGTAATACGTAGTATTGAGTGTTTTAAGTTAAAATCAGGTTTATTGTCTTAAACGCTTTGGAAAGTTTTTTTCAAAGTATTTCATATTTATCGTGAAGTAACTCGTGTATTGCAATATTCAATTACGAAAATGTTTCTTCTCATTTAAGCTGATTACATTTCACATGGAATTTTCTTCTTTATACCTAAAACTTAATCATAAAAGTTAATATTTTTTAAGTAATTTTTTCAATCTCCAGTACGTTAGGGTTCCAGCTAAAAAAGTAAGTGAAAATTCGCTCACGCGCTTCTCTGTTCCCGGACAAACATCGTACATCAAACGGCAGACTTTCGCCTTAATTATAGCGAGCTCGAAAGACAAACCAAAGCCCCGATCAATCGAAGCCAGCCCCGTATAAACAGCTCTAAAGCGCTCGAGCCGAAACAATACGTCGAGCAGCACGCACGGCTCGCACACTACTTGGCCGCGGAGAGAGAGAGAGAGAGCGCAAGAAATCGCCCAGGCGACAAAGCACAATCCCATTAACGTCCGCTCTCTCTCTCTCTCTCTCCGCGGAGCTTTACGCGCATCGATAGTCCGAGAGCTCGCAAATGAAAAACAATGCGCCGCTCGGCGGAGATAAGAAGCGCGAGGGGCTCGCGAATGACAGCTGATGCGGAATTTTAGTTTTTGGCCTGAAAATGGCCGCGAGCTTTAATGAAGGTGTTGCTTAAGTGAATATACGTAAAGGGGCCTTTGTTTTGCCTGGATAATGGGATGCATTGAATTCTTCAAGCTTTTTTCATTTGAAAGGGAAAAATATTTTTTTTTTTTTTTAGACAAAGAGTGCGGATACCTATACGTTACTGTACGTTTTCTATAGCTTCTAAATTTATTTCTGCGATAGGATACTTTATGAAAAATTCAGAAATTTGTAATGTTTTATTAACTTTTTAAAGAGTACTTGATTTCGAACTTTTTAAGATAGCAATGAAATTAGCTCAGTGAAGAGAAAAGGGATTAAAAAGATAAATCTTGAAACTATAAATTTTCTTGGTCACCTTTACGACTTTGTTGACAGACAGTTTTCATAGAAATTAGGCAATACTCGACTTTTGCGCAAACGGCGCCGAATTCGGTATTTACTTCAGCTAAAAAATGTCTGTTTACTGTAAATATAAACAAGATCTTTAAAAATACTGCTCTTTTGATTTTCATAGCATCGGAAACGCAAAGAAAATCAGTAAAAACTAGTATAGAAATAACTCTATATTTGCATTAAAAATTCCTTTTACTACAGAATGAACATCTATATAGATTCGATAAAATAGAGATCCGATAACTATCACGTCGCCTTAAAGTGGAATTTTTTTTTACGGCGTGAAATAGCGTTATAAAAAATGTATATAGCAGTCGTAAATCCGGCAATTCTGCTTATGCAAAATTTTACGAATGTCTTTGCAGAAGACAATTACAATAAATTTTAATATGATTGTTTTTGGATAAAAGCTACGCGAAAGCCGTTTTACGGACTTGAGAAAATAAATCTTCTTTCCTAATAAAAAGTGATGAATTAGGTAACATAAAACGTATGCAATGTTTTTTTACGTTTTTTACAAGTTTTATTATCCGCTTGAATTTCAAACTCTGTAGAGTAGGAGAAAATTTACATTTTGCTGAATTCTCAATTTTTTGCTTTAGGGTAGTTTTTAATCTTTCTAAATTATGAAGGAAAAATTGATATTGTGATTAAATTAAAAGTGAAAGAGCTAAAATTTGCAATGTCTTGTTAAAGTTAAAGTTTAAACTTTTCAACTGCTTTTTGAAAATTTCTGATATTTTCAAGACTTGCGAAGTTTATAAAATATTCTATTTTTAAATTTCTATATAGGCAATGCACTATGCACTAAGTTCATAGCTTCGTATAAAGTTAACAGCTTTTCTCCGAAGAATATTTGAACCAGAGATTATGAACGATCGATTTGAAACCAAAGGGATCTTATATTCACTATAATATTTCACAACTTTTATGGAAATTATTGAAGTTAAAAACAGTAAAATAATGTTGATTGCAAAAGATCCTTAAAAAACCAAAACTGCACCTGTCAATGTTATCAATTTAAAAGATATTGCTCAAAAAAAAAAAAAAAAAAAAAAAGACGCCGACGCAATTCACTAACAAAATTAACAACAAAGCGACGAAAGCTGGAGCCAACAAAAACAGCGGAAGCAAAAAAAAGCAACAGCAGCCGTAATCCAATTAAAAAAAGAACCGCACGCGGGCGTCAAGTTAGCTCTCGCGGCAGCACGCACGCTGACCGTTCTCCGGCTTCTCGGGGCGCGCACGCGAGAGTGACACTCGCTCCGGCGAAGGTGACCTTGGGATCCAATAAGCAGCTGCAGAGCCGCGGCGACAAGCTCGCAGTAAGGAGCCCGATCCAATTAGGCTGCCGGAGGCGGAAAGAGCGCCGCCTCGCGATATGGATTTCTAGCTCCCCCCGCGGACGCTGATTAGACGCTGATTTAGCCGATGCTCGTTCGCTCGTTGCAGGATATCAGAGGATTGCCGAGGAGTGGCTGCTTCTCTTTCTTTTACTGCAACTGTTGAAATTGTGCTTGGATTTAGGATGCGACGGATGCTTATTTAGTTTTTTTTTTAATAATAGCTTTTGCTGGCTGTGGTTGCTTTTTCTGCGTTTTTTATCTAAGTAGATTCAGTTTTTCTTGGTTTAGAAGTACTTTGGAGGAAATGTTCTTTTGAATGCTACATTAGAGAATCATTAATGTGATTAATTTTTTTCGAGTTTTTAAAATTTTTGTTCTTAACTTTCTATCAACATGATGGAAATGTATGCTTCCGTAAAGCTTAAACAATTATTATTTTTCACAGTACATTAACGCACAATATGGAACAACAAAAGTTCGCACAACGCTTGTTTGAGAAAAAAATGGTAACAACATTTTCCCTCATGCATAATAATTATTATGTTATTGTTCGTAAGAGAATGGCTAAAAAACGAGAACAACTGTTCTGCTAAATTATCATCTATCACATGGAAAAAAAACGACAAAGATTTGAATAAAAAAGTGTACCACCCATTTGGCTTATGAAACATGCAAAAAAGGATTTACGGCTGTTAATAATTTTCACTTACAATAATACTGTAAGCTTCAAGCTCTTTGTTTAACAATTGAAAAGTCCAGTAATAAAAGTTCACTATCAAACCTAATAAAATTCTAAAAAAATGTCTATTACTTCTTTTCTAAAAACCCCGAGAGCCATTGTTTTAAATTAAAACTATAATCACACTGACATACTGCGGCTTTGGTAACGACTTATGAAATAAGCAGATGTGTGTCAGATTAAATCTTGCGTTGGCTGCATTCGTGAATAATTACACGCGATCGGACACGCAATGTATCCTGTCAGGTCCGCAAGACGTATCTATCTCGGAGAAAAGTTTCGTCGCTATACCATAAGTCATTCAATCGCCGCTCGTGGGCTAATTAATATCAATTTTTCCGTGTCACCCGCCAAGAGCTTCATGAATAAAACTGAGCAGCGACGTAAAAAGCGCGACGGTATATATGTACACGTCGTTAGCGACCATTAAGATTGGCTGACATCGCGAAAGCCAAGCGAAGGATTATTTGATCGGCTCTTCAATTACGAGACAGGAGGAAGCGGCCTTGTTTTTTTTTTATTTTGAAAAAAGGTTGCTTTCCTTAGAAAGTTTGTTCTACATCCGAACGAATCTCGTAATGGCTAAGCATCTGGTGTATTGCACACATTGTTTTAAAGTTTCAGCGCAAAGTTTAGGCTTTAAAACGCGGCCCATTTTATTACAGAAATGCACCTAAATCTTAGGACTTAAATGTAAACCTCTGTAATAAAACACTTTAATCGCGCCGTTAAATCATCCAAGTAGATTGCTTTCGCGCTAAAGCATTCTTTTTATACCCCCAATTAGAATATCTAATGTTTTCCTTGCGAAATCCGAATAAACAGCCGCCGCGCAACTTTTAAATTTTAAGATAAAAGTTTTCGAACAATAACATCTCAATAACGTTTTGTCTTAAATTATCCCGGGGATAAACGTGAAATATTTAAATAGAAAGCATATACATTCGCACGGCGATAGAATAATATTCCAATGTTTTATGACAATGCATTTTTCTGTATGTACATTCAAAAGTCTGTATTAACGCAGGCACACATCATGTGCCTTTGTCATAAGTTCATATAGTGAAAACGAAGGCCTGCGATGTAATACTTTGATAAAAATGAAACGTGTGAAACGGACTTTTAAAGCTGTAATATAAAAATGTATCTCAAGTTTTACAAACGCGCAAAGAACTTTTTTTCTTGATTAAATTCGATTAACCTTATTTATGAATTAAATGTTTTTTTAAATTTACTATAACCAACCATTTCCGGGAGTCCAGCTTAGATAGTATTAACTGAAAACTTTAGCGCAAAAACATAATAAAAAAATTTAATGGCGTTAATTTTCATTTAAATCGGTAAAAACGAATAAAAAAGGTAACCAAAACGAAAAGTTTTTTTTTTATCGAAAACAGTAGGTACTTTAATGACTACTTTGATACGCAGATTATATTTTACTCGTTATTACCGAAGGCGGCTAAAGTCATGCCGCAATCTTTTATTATCCCCAATAAAACGACTTCCCGCGTGCACCTATGCAAGTACGGGCTGTTTTTACGACACCCGGCCGTTTCCTCGATAAACGTCCTCCAGGTATCGATTTCCCAAAGAAAAAAAAGGCGCACCTCGTTCGTTCAACTCGAACGGGAGATATCGGGAGAGGACGTCGGAGACGCGCGGAGCGGCGGCGGCGGCGGTCAGGGAAAAAGCCGCGGCCGAAACCCGGCAATTTTCGCGGCCCGGAATCCGCGATATAACGACATCGATGTAATCTCTTGGCCTGCCGGGAAGAGAAAAGCACCGTCCCCGATATCGTTAGCCAAGGAAGTGGAACGCGTTGCGCATTTTTCCTCCTCTCTCTCTCTCTCTCTCTCTCTCTCTCTCTCTCTCTCTCTCGCTTGATCCGAATGGAACGACACGCGCAATTCGCCCGCGGTTATCGAGAGGCAGTATAAGTAAGAAAACAATATTAATGCGAGAGCTGGCCGCTTAGTAGGCTGGCTGAGCCAATTACGGGCTGCGTGCGGATTATCGGTGCTTCATTTGTCTCGGTACTCAGTGTAAACAGTCGATTGAGAGTTTAAGAGGCGTCTTTTTCAAAAGCCACCGAGTTATTGGTGTTCCGAGAAAAGTGTGTTAAAGGCCGCGCAAAGGAAAGTTCCTCGAACGATTATGATTCTTTTTTTTTCAGGTACGGAGTATTAATGAGTTTACTGTATTTCTTGCAGCGACTTTCATCTATTAAATGTTTTATTATTGCAGTAGGTTTTATCGAGAATTGTATCTACAATAATAATCGCTTTCGAAAGTAAACGACGTTTATTTAGTGAATCGTGTGGGATTTAAAGTGATTTTTTTATTTACGAGCTCGTTTGTATTTGATTTTTAATGCAGTATGTTAATGAATTGCGCGGATAAATGGATCATTTCTTGTAGGTGGCGGTAATTAAAATAATGAGATACGCTTTATAAATTTATTGGTCGTATGAACGATTTTAAGTCTATCAAATTCAGTTTATTTATCAGCTGCATTAAAGAGCATACGGTGATAGGAATAAAACCAGTTTATGTTTGAAAAATTAATCGGTTTGCATATTATCGAAGTAGAAATTGACGTATTTAACGTTAATCTACTTGAGCACATCAATTTCGAAACTCAACTATTTTTTATATCATCATTGCGAATTTACTTGCATAATTGAAAGTAAAAACGATTCAATAAGAAATCAATTTTTCGATCTAATAATAAACATCATATGAACATTTTGGACGCAAGAACGTATGTTATTGCATTTTTCCTTAAATATTGAAATTTATTTGGTAAAAAATTTCATTTTGAATCTCGATACGTTCGGAATGCGCAAAAATTCCCTTCAAAATTTCGCTTTATCCAAAACCCTATATAAGGTATATCACACAATAACCCTATTTCTCAAGGAATATCGACAATATTAAACCAGCAAGCAGCCAGAGCGTCGTCAAATCGGCAGAAAGTAATCCAGCTTGGACTGAGGCGAGCGAAAATCGAAAAGATACGAAAGCTCTCAGCCGCGGGTCCAGCTTCTTCCCGCGACTTTCTTAACCCAGCCGCGAGTAATCGGGCCGGCCAGTCGCGGGTTTTCCCTGCCGCCGATCGTTTTTCCACTCGCTCGGACTTTCTCCCCGTTTGCGGAAGGCCACTGCCGCCGCTCGCGCGGACGTTTGCGCAGGCGCGCGCGCGCGGCCTTTTTATCCGTCGCCGTTCGAGGCAGGTGGCGGATATCGCCGCCTTATTACCGCAGCTCCATCTACCCCCGCGGCGAGCGAGATTTAGATCGGGATCTTTATTCCGGGCTGCTTTTGTTTGCCCGAGAGAGTTGCCGAGCTTTTCCTCGTGATTTATGCCTTTTGCTTAATCTTTCTTTCTTACTCGTTTTTTTCTCCCGCGGAGAGTCATGAGTGTTTTGGATGGGAGCGACGAGTGGAGTTCCGTGAGTCTGAATGATTTTCGGGAAGTTGCTGAAAGGAGCGTGATTGATTTAACGGGATTGTTCAGCGATGTGCTTCACTTTACTTTTGCCTTTTGTTGTGGCGTTATTAGGTGTTATTTGGAATCGATGACTAGTTCGAAATTGGAAGATACACGAAGAATAGTCGTTTGGTATAAATAAACGTTGAGCGGTGAATTTGTTCGCTGCTTTACTACTTTTAAATTTCTTTCGTGTAAAAAAAATTCAAAATCGACTGATTTTTAATTAATTAAGTAAATGGAACTTTTTGTGAGTATTCCATTGCATAGCAACAAAAATTAGTTCAAATCCCTATTTGTTGTAAATTCCTAGAATCGTCTTTTATTAATTTCTCTTGCATCTATAGTTTACAGTTAGGAGAATTCTAATGCTTCCATCAAACAGCCAATTATTTTCAGTTATAAATGCCGGAACTTGGCGTTCTTTTTTCTAATAAAAGGATACTATTAACTTTGACCGCATAAAGAAGAATCTCTGCAAGCGTAATTAAGAAGTACATAAAAAAAGCTTGCTCGCCAAAAGTAATTAATTTTTCAACCTTCTTCCTTTTTGAAAAGCAGCGCAGGAATACCTCTTACATCGTCGGCGCTGCGCGGCCTTTCTTCAAATTCGAAAAATCCCCGAACGAACGCAATTACGCCTTAACGAGACGCGTTCATTAAAATCGTCTGCCTTCGAAAATTCCTTTGCAGCGCAACAAAAGCCACCTTACGCAACGAAGCTCCAAGATCAGGCCGCCGGCCAGCAAAAGTGAAAGCAACACTGACCCACAAGCCGCGAGACCATAACAAACTCGGACGCGCATCTCGTTAACGAATCGTTAAATCGACGCGCTCCGAGAAAAAAGTCAATGTCCGACTCTACCGGATGACTGGACTTTTTTCTCTTTCAGAGGCGGAGATTAGCGATGGAGCTGCTGCGCAGAATTCTCCTCTCTTTTTGTTTTTTCGTTCGGTGGCAACGTGCAGTTTTGCGAGCCGCATGAACGCGTATGATTGAGTGCGGCGCTCGGAGAGCGAGTGCCACTTTTTTTTTTGCACCCGCGGTATAATCTCGGGTTTTTTTATAGCTTTTCGGGCGAGCGGAGGAAAAAGCAACGATTCCAATTGGAGAGAAAGTATTATGTTGGCGAGCTCGGAGTGGGTTTATTAAAAAATCGCAGTATGTGGGGCGGCTGGGTTTAGGAGAAATTGCGATAAAAAGAGTCAGAGATTAGATGAATGGAGTCTCTATGTGCTTTTTTTCAATGCATTTAGTTATTTGCTAGGCATGTGCTTTTTCCTCGGGGTGTAATTTAGATAATATTCATCGGGCACTTCACGAAATGATAATTTTTATATAAAAGTGAGCTTAATTAAAAATACTTTGTTTCAGTGCTTTTTTGAAAATTATAAATTGAAGAATCGTTCAACTAAATACAATTGTCTTTGTGCAACTGTTTTTATCAGGTCACACTTCAGTGCAAAACTTGTCAAGAATGTGTTTCATTTAACAGTGAAGTACCTTTCTACTCAAGTAATTTTATTTAAGCAAAGTGTTCAAGTACTCTTCGCATACTTTTTATTCTCACGAAAGTACTGGAAGAAATAAAACCTGCACATAATATTGAAACGTTTTTTTCATCAAAATAATCACGTTTATTTCATTGCCAGTTAAAAGACATTTCTACTTTACAAATTAACTGTACGCTTAAAACCATCTAAAGAATATCAATTTTAAAGAGTATAATAAACTTCACATGATTACCCACAACTCAAAATGTCGCAGCCTCTCAATTCAATTCGAAACGTATTTTCCCGATTAAAGGCAATAACTCTTTCTGCGCCCGACAGTGCATTACACACAAAGAAAGACGAACTCAAGCACAGTGGTGATTAAAGACAAATAAGGTTACTTTTAGAGCGGAGGTACGCGAAAAGTATCTTAGTCTCTTATTGAAGCGCGGATTCCGCGCGTTTAAGGAAAATATTAAGCACTCGCACACTCGACTGCATTTCCGCTTAAATAAAAGAACGACGCGAGGCACTGCGTTCGCCGTTCTCGCGCGAAATTTACTTACGTTCAATTCTTGAATGAAAACGCATCGCGAGTTTCCTTTTTCTACTTAAATAATGTATTTAGGATTCGCGCTCGAGAACTTCTTTGCGCGGCTTTAAAAGCATTTGAAAACTCGACTGGCGCTTCAACAAAAGCACTTGGACAATTTAAGCACTTAAGGTACTTGTAAACATTTTTTTTTTTTTTTTTTAGATAATTACGATTATGCCGCTTGAACTCTGCTAAGTTATTCCTTTATATTCCGCGATGATTTTCTAAGCAAGTTTGTGAAGCTCTTGAAAACGCTTGAAAAACGCACTTGAAGCGCTGTGTTTTTTTCCTTTCTGGATCATTTTTCTCGTCTTTCTTAAAAAGGAGAGTGCACTACAGTTTTCCTGAAAGATTTTTTAAAAACGCTCCATCGTTTTTTTTTTTTTTTTTTAGGCTTTATTCATTTTCCCAAACGGCATTGGGCTTTATATAAATTTTCGTTTACCGGTTTTACAGTCCGGCTTACCTTGTCGCCCCTCCGCGGATATCAAGTGAAACGATTTAGCGCACGACGAACAAACAGTCGCGATAATTTACAATGGAGCTTCTTTTACGAGGAATAAATTTCGCTTTTAATATTCAAGCCCGGCAATCCTTCGAGCCAAAAGTCGATCCGCGTCCGATAGTCGTCGAAAACACTTGGAATTTACGAGAGTTCCGCCGCTAACGAAGCAGTTAATACGCTTGCAGCTCATCTTTCTTAAACGCTTCGAGCGCTGATCAAACATCTCGAATAACGAGATTTTCAACATCATTTTCGGAATGCCTCTCCGATTAATCTCCCCCCGCGAAATATATATCGAAGCGGCCGTCCAGTCGTGAAAACTTAATAGCTCGGAAGAGATTTTAAGCAAAGGGGGGGAAACCGATGGGTTCGTTTCGGCGCGGGGGAAAAAGCCCCCGACAGCGAAAGCTACTTTACTCTCGGGTGCCGCGCGGATTGTAAAAGGGGGCGAGTCGTCGGTCGTTTTTGTGCGAGGCGCGCAATGTCGGGAACGGCCGTTTTACGCACGTCCGCGCGGCTCCGGCTCTCCGCGTTACGAGCGGCTTTGACGGAAGCTGCCGGATGTCGGAGTAAGTAAAACGTTATAACGAAAATGGCCTGTGTAAACGCGGGATGGTTAAAAAAGGGGATCGTGTACTTTTAATTTACTGTTCTTCCTTTGTTTTAGCGAGGAATACGCGAAAGAATGTATAGAGTGGAGGAAGCGACAGATGGTCGTTACAATATTATTAATAGTTTATCTTGTCTGATTCGTTTCTCGCATGACCTGGTTTCAGATAAGTCCGAGGCTGTATATTGTTGTTTTACAGATCATCTATCTTGGGATCGTAATACTTGCGCGTATTTACATGATAAGTGTTTATAAAATAACTCGCGATGCTTTTCGATGAGCAGATAAGCGCAGAAGTTATATATTTACCCACTGCCCTGACTTTCATTCCCGTGAAAAGTTATACTTTATATCGAATTAAAAGAAGAATATTGCTAATTGCTTTAGTACATGAATAATTGCTTGTAGCAGCATTTCTATTAGCAACTTGATTTATTTATTTTTCTACAAGGAAAACTGAAATAGATAGTTCTTTTGAAAGTATTTCCGTTAGAAAAATATTGAAAGACATCCTTCGCGAGTCGTATCCGTGAATAGACGTAAAAACTTGCCCTTTGAATCCGAAAAAAGTCAGCCGAGGATACAGTCGCGTCTCAGCTGGGCTTCTGAAAAAATCTCGCAAAAAATAGAATACAAAGACGCATCGTCAAAGATATAGCAGGCATTAAGCCGGTCTATTTGCCGCGAGCGCAGAAATAGCCTGTCGGAGATCCTCGGCTTTTTTTTCCGAATTTCCCGAGAGGGTCCAGGGACCTCTCCGGGCTAAATTCTTAATGTCGCGGCGCTGCCAACGCTCGGCAAACGCACACCTCCGCAGCCTGCAGCAGCCCGCTGCAACGCTTTCGGCTTGACGACAGGCGCGCCGAACCCCCATGGAAACAGCGAGAGGCAGCAGCCCCGTGCTGCGAAAAGCGAGATAGAGAAAGAGAGAGGGAGGGTGAGGAAGAGAGAGAAAGAGCGAGAGAGACGTCGATTTCTCTCGGCTCGCAGGAAAAATAACGAGGAAAGCAATCCCGCAGGCTTTCCCCCTTCGCAGTTGCCGGCCGCGCACGGAAGACGCGCGCGCGCCTGCGCAGCAATATTGAATCCGCCGGTCGGCGAGAGAGTTCTCTCTCTCTCTCTCTCTTTCCATCTCTCTTCCTCTGCAGGACGACGGCGACGCCAAAGAGCTTTTTCTCCTAATTATCGGAGCGCCTTGCGTTAAAAAGCGATCGAGGACCTCCGGGGGATCAGCGGCCGATCGGCAGCTGATTAGTTTATTGCCGGCGAGTCCCTCTCAGGAGTGACAGTAGCTTCGCCGGGAGTTGGCTGTGCGTCGCGGGTTTACGAGCGCTCCATTACCAAGGGCCGATGGTCATTAGCTCTATTGTTACAAGCCTATAACCTCCTTTAGGTGTGGAATCGATTAAGCAGGTCAATATTTGAAAGCTGCCGAGGGGGAGAAGCTGCGCTCGTCAGCGAAACTGATAAACCGGCTAACTGAATGGAGGGAGAGTCGTAAATGCGCCGCCGAGACGCTTCGCTGTTTGTTTTAAGTGGTCAACAGGAGTCGTGATTAACTTCCGAATGTAGAGCTCTGTTTTAAGCTGCCGTTGTCTTTAGCTGTCCTCGTTTCGAGCGGCCAGTTTCACTCTTAATCTTATCAAATTTTAAAGGAACCTGCTAACTTCTTCTAAGGTTTTCAGATTCTATAGCGATTAACTTTTAATTTATTAGATTTATCTCAGCTTCTCGTAAATAAATTTGAGGAATTTATCCATTACACATAAAATATTTGCGAATATAAATAATTTATATCAGTTTTATCAAACTTACTTTCTATCTGTAAATCGCAGTAAGCTAAATGTGTATGTGAAACTTGCTGGAAATACTGTTATAGGAAATATTTTAAAGTAAAAATTTATTTTTATTTATGATATAAATACAATGTAGCTATTGAAGCGACTAAAGCCCAAAAGCTAATACTGA
>UCOL01002715.1:0-23516 GCA_900474335.1 Ormyrus nitidulus | reverse complement strand
GGGGGGGGGGGGGGGGGGGGGGGAATTCACCGGAAGCGCCGGCGCTTATTATTTACGGATTTCGCGCAGCGGCGCGGGCGGCGGGCCGCGCTCGCGGGATTTTTCCTTTTTTTTTGCCTCTTCTTCTCGCGCGGCGCGCGGCCGGCGAATTTTCGAGATGAAACGAGCCTCGACGGGGGGATGAAAGAGAGCGCGAGCGAGCGCAGCGGCTGCTCTCTCTCTCTCTCTCTCTCTCCGGCTCTATCTCTGAGGAGCTCTTTCCTAGTTTTTTTCCTTTTTTTTGGAGCACGACACCGCCGCTGCCTTTGATCGTGCTATTTTTCGAGCCGAGAGAGAGAGAGAGAGAGAGAGAGAGAGAGAGAGAGAGAGGCTGCTGTCGGCTCGGGAAGATGGGGGCATTGATTACGTAATCGTTGCTAATGCAGCCCTGCACTTGTGGATTCTACGTTTTTCTCTTATCGCTGATATGCACTTTTGTAGGGGGAGGGGGGGGGGAGAAGTATAGCTTTATCTATTACGGAGGACGCTTATGAAGTTGAGAGTGCGGGAGGGTGAGAAGGCTTTTTTCGCGTACTTGGAATTTCATGTGAGGGGTTGAAGGACGCTTTTGATTTTTGAGTTTGCGCCGTGTTTGAAATTTTTGTATTCAGATTCGAATTGAAATTGTGGTTTATTAACGTTTGCTGAGAGAAGGGAAAAATGCTCTTGAAAGTTGGAGAATTTAGACGCTGCTGTATACGAAATCTGTCTGGCCAGACCCTGACCTTTTTCTACTGATGAATGCAAAATTGTAACTTTCTTTTTAATTCGATGCATAAAAGCGTACACTCATACGATATGTTTACAGAAGCGTTGTAACTTCTAGGAATTTTTTAATGAAAATTATTTTATACCCTTTGAATAAAAAGTTATTTAATCATTATTGGTCGAATCAGAATTTTCAATTAAATTTTTAAAATAAATTTAGATTTTTAAATTAAAAATTTCTTCTTCAGTCTTTCATTTTATCCCCATTTTCTCGAAAATTCGTTTCCTTTCATAAGCGAAAAATCTTTGGAAAAATAATTACAATGCAAAAAATGCGCATTTAGTTCACACGTTACACCCACATATAATAAAGGATCTAAACAAAAATAACGAGAAATTTAAAATGTGTAACGAGTTGAATAACGTTGACCTTGTAACAATAGATTAATTAGACCGTGCACAGAGATGCGCCGTTCTTGATATTTCATTCGGCTTTCTCATAATTAAAGCAGAAAATCAATTTCTAGTCTATCGATTTTATAACAATTTCACTGCATCAAGTAGCGCGTAAATAATTTAATGTTTAGCTGCAAAATCTCTTTAGATTTAAAAAAATCTTTATCACACAACGCGTTACAAAACGTCAATAAATATCAGTGGCTATCGGCTCAAAAAAAAAAAAATTGGCGAATGTCGATATTACCTTTCACTTCTCATAAAAATGAAACGAATACATACGCTGAGTTTTAAAAAGTATGACTTTGTAAATTAAGTGTCGAACGAACTTTCAAAACAGCGAGTTATTTTATTTTTATTCATGCGCCTTTCAAAATTATACAGTTAGACCGTACAATGAAAGAAAATCTGAGAGGGAAAAATCTCGCATCCACCGGATTATCGTAAAATATTTTATTTATTCGCCAAAAAATGTTTTACAATATTTGTTTAAGACGACCGACGCTTCAAGCTGTTACGTATATCTCGCGCGCGTTGCGCAATTTTGCGAGTCTGTCATTTTCGAAAATTCGCAATTCTCGAAAAGAGCTTCGGAATATGAGTTAAAAAAAAATACGAGACGTCTTTTTCAATTAATTAAACCTCGAATTATTATACGGGCAGCTCGTCCGCCGTAATAAATAACCCGGCGTCCTCTCGCTCTAAAAATTCCCCCGCAAGAAAGTAATTATAAAGAATTCATAAATCACGTCTTACAAATCTCTACAAGAAGCGAAAACATTACATGAGAAATGAGTACGACGAAGTCGTAATAATAGCCAGCTGTCAGTGACAAATTCTTTCGCAACTCGTGCCCATCACGAGGCAGCGGAAGCAGCAGCTTAGCCTGTCTCCAATCGCGTTTGCATATCTCGCAGCTCCATCCATTCGTTTATGAACCTGCTACATTGTTTCGGATTTTACGAGTCGCGTGCACGAGGGCGGGGAGGGGGAGGATCGGAGAGTGTATCCCCGACGTGTCCTCTAACTCATCCATCGACGCGTTTAACAACCCGAGCCAATATAAATAACGAGGACTAATTGCTCGCGCTCCGCTGCCTTCGCTTATCGGTCCGAAATCCTGCGTTTCGAGCAGGCTTCGTTACCTCCGCCAATTTTTTTTCCCCCACCCCGGCGAGAAAAATCGGAACGACGCTCTCCCTCTTATTCTAGCCATACCTGCAGGGACATTAAGCGACCATCGGCAGCCGAAGAGCTTCACGTCGCGGCCGTCGAGACCCAGGAGGCTCCATTTGGCGAGGAGCGAGCTCATGTCGACATCGTCTTCGGGGCACGCGCACACAGACACTATCCACACCTATACAGGGCACGAGAACGCGGGAAGGAGGATCGCGAAGAAAGGCCGGGCAAGTGTGTCGCCGGCGAGGAGCCCCCGCTAAATCTGCCGACGGGAGAGACGGAGAGAGAGAGTTAACCTGCCTGCTCTCCCACCCATCTCTCTCTCTCTCCGTCTCTCCGTGCTCGCTGCAGCCGGTCCTTTCTCTCTCGATTTGGTGCACGCTTTTGTGTTTTTTTTTTTTTTCATTTTTCGGGGCTCTGCGGTGTGCTCGACCGAGTCTTCGGAGGATTGAATTTCGGTGGAAAAAAAAAGAAGAATGGTTTGTGCGTCTGCGTTGTGTGGCTCGGAGGAGTTGGATTTTAAATTTGTTTGCGTCGGTTTTAATTGGGGAATTTTTAACTGGCGGATAAGACAATTTTCCTGATTAATGTTACTTTCTTACTTGGACGATAAAAATTTGTCTCGACAGCTTAAAATGGCGTTTTAAAGTACTTTGCAACTTCCTGCTTTCCATTAAAGGCGAAGTTTGAAATCTTTTTTAATCGTATAATTTATAATCGTCGATCATTATTGAGAGGTTAAATGGAAACGCTTTTAATGACGTTACTTAATTCCAAGATTTATAATTTTTCAGAGTAAGCAGTAAAACACCGGTTAATAACAAAGCTACAAAGTGCCCGTGAGTAATCGTCAATTGGCGCTCGGCGAAAAAAATAAACTTGCACAAACTTAAAAAGTGCAATATATTTTATTTCCTTAGAATAGCGTATTGCGCCACTTTCCTAATTATAAATTACTCAAGAAATGTACAAGCCATCGCGTTGAAATCTATTTATACTTTTAAAATTACAAAGTGAAAGTGTACCACTTCCTGCAGCGGAGCATCAAGTTAAATTCCATCACATTTATTAACTTTTTGTCTCTTTTATTGCTGGCTTTTACGAACTAGAGCAGTCGGAACGAAGCCTCGTTTCCTGGCTAAATAAGATTTTTTTTTTATTTTTTTTTATTTTTTTGCTTCAACTCCGGATGTCACGCAAATGCACGTTCTCTTAAGTGATGAGTCGCCGTCGCGCAGGATTGGTAATCACCCTTTCTTTCTTTCGAGATCTCCTGCCCATAATTTGTTTGGCCACTCAACCTAAACGGACTCGCAAGTCGTCCAAAGGTGGAACTTTTGCTAACAGAGTCTGTTGAAATTACTTTTTACTCTCATTTAACGACCGTAATGGAGGTAATTGATTTTTTTAAGTTGTGATAATTTTTATTGATTGTTTTTCAAAAATAGGTTACGAAAAAAATTAAAAGAATACTTTATATAGAGAAAGTATTATTACTAGTAATAAATAATAATTATTACTAGTAATAATACAATAATCAGTAATAACAAGTAAAACAAAGTTATTTATATCGAGTATGAGTTTTAATAATATGAAAAGGTTCGAAGTGTATCACAAATGAAATAGGTACTCAGATAAAAATAAGGTCAATAAGCAATTCTTCCTGTTGCGGAACCAATAATATAGCTTGTGCCTTAAACTTTCATAAAGTACGTAAAGCTTCAACTATTGAATCCGCGTATTATTAAAATTTAATACATCATAAGAGAATTTTCATAACTTCGTTCAGTCGAGAATTGAATAAAACCCGACCTGCTAAGTTAAATTACCTCGGAAATTACGAATAAACTGCACGTGGCAAATGACTTTAACGGGAACGAAAAATTCACTATACCATCGAGCTCTCCTGTAGCGGTGAAATTTTCACGCGTTTCATTATTCTAAGCCGAAGTGCCCTTTAAAGAGCCGTGAAATTAAATCCTCGAAAATTCAAGCACCTAAATAAAACAATCATCGTCATTCTGCACAATAAATTACCGGCGCCCAACTCGACACGCGTTTTAATCCGAGAGGCTAATTGCGCTTTCGTTCGCGCTCTTAATTATCCGATAACGCGTAGATTGCGAGCCTCCCTAAACGCCTCCCTATTACGTCAAAAAACAGCATTTTGTTTTTTCTGCGTTCGCATTTTCGAGAATCCTTACACGCCTGCAACGAACGGCGATTTTCAATTACACATAGACTCGGGTTTCCCCGCCGGTGTATTACATGCCTTTAGCGTCTATTATCGTGTTTACGCGGCGGCCGGACTACAGGCGCCGATTATGTACCCGGCCGGTAATCGAGGCCGAAATCGTTTTATCCTTCGATAATGATGTCAAATAGAAAATTGCGTGCGGGCAGATCGGCGAATATAAACAGAAGAAAAATATCCGCCGAGCGCGAGAAAAGTCGATAGCTGCGTGTGTGTGTGTGGGTCAACGTTTTTCTGCCGATATGTTGGTAAGTCTGCGTGCGCGAAGGAGAGTGGAAGGAGGGAAAACGATGCCAATTTTAGCGCTGATTTCTGATACGGAATGCATAGTAAGTAAGTGCGCTACGCTGAGGAATTGCTTTTCCATTTGATGTCGGAATGATTACGTGACTTGGGCATTTTTCTCAATGCTGAGTGCAAAATTATTGAGGATAATGGCGCCGATGTTGGCTTTTATTGGTAAGCCGCAGGAATACGATATTTTTTGAATCGCGGTGAATAATCGAAAGTTATGGGTTAAAGGTGACGAGCGAAATATTTTTAATTTACTAAACTTAAATCTGGTATTTTAATAACGTTCTCGTAAGTTATCTTTTGACATTAATTTTGGAGATCTGCAAAAACAATCTTGCAAAGTTTCAACCGTCCGACAGGTTTGAAAGCAGCTAAAGCTGAAAGTAAAATTTCCAAAATTTATACCTTCCGTTCATTTGCGAAGACAAATTTTCCTTTTGACATTAATTTCCGACACCCAGAAAAGCAATCTTGCAAAGTTTCAACCTTTCCGCGGTGCTGAAACTGTCCTCGAGAGAAAAGGGCTTTGAAAACTGAAAAAAGTGCTTCACCTGACAATTATTTTCTTTCGATATTAATTATCGTCGATTAAAAAACAATTCCGCAAATGCAATTTTCACCCTTTGCAATTAAATTAAAAAACTAATATCTCGATAAGATTACATTGGATTCAACGCGTACCGATCGAAAGGAAACGGTAGAAACATCACTAAAAAAAACTAATATTTTTTTCAAAAACATCAGAGACTCTACACCTTTACAAACGAATTCTTCATTTCCGATTTACTATCAACCTCGCCCAGCTAAACCCTCTCTCTCTCTCCCCCCAATAAAGCAAGCAAAACCCGTGAAAATCCAACGCGAAAACCATCCCCCCAAATCCGGGAACAAATAGCCTCGGCAGCTGGGACAGTGGCGATAAAGGCCCGCGGCGGCCAGGCTGCACTCACCGTTATTGGCTCGGGTCTGCACGACGGGGTTGTTGTTGGTCTCGGAGCAGGTGGTGGTGGTGGTGGTGCTGGCCGTCGTGTTGGTGGACTGCTGCTGCCTGTCCGCGGCGCTGTTGGCGGAGGTTATGCTCGGAGTGGCGCCGCCGCCGCCGCCGCCGCCGGCCGGCGACTTGGACGAGGTCGACCAGGAGCTGCAGGTGTCGCAGCCCTCGGCCGAGCGGGTCGACATGCGGCAGCAGGACCAACGTTTGCCGCTCCAGAAGCCTGCGTGGTACCGGCCGCTGAGGCCCGGATTCTCGCTGCATACTGGAAAGTGTACGGTGTTCATTAGAGATCAGCGGGGTATAATCGAGTGTTTGCGAGGCTTTCGGTTGAATGAAGGGCAGATGGGGTCGGGGCTGCATGTCGCGATTTAGGTGACGTGCATCTCGAGTCTATAAATAGACGTCTCTCGACAAGTTAAATCTGAAGGAAATGAAAAAACTTACAGAGCAGCTTTGCGCGACAAGAGCGAAATCAAGAACAAGAAAGTCTTGTATCAAATATCGGCTTTACTTCAAAGCTTTCAGTTCCAAAGTTAAAAAGCTCGATATGTTTTCCGTATCATTTTCCTCAATAATTCTCGAAGCCATCAATATCAGAGGCTCCACTTCCAGGCTCTCTCTCTCTCTCTCTCTCTCCCTCCCGAGACCGAACCCGAGCCCACCACCTCTTCGCTCCTGCCCTACTTACGCATACATACGCATTGACGGGAATTCGCCTTGCACGAAAAATCCTCTCCCACCTCTCGTCTCGTGATCGAAAGGGTGGATTAACCGGACGAAACGATCGGCGCTGAACCATGGACTGATTGACGCGGGTCGGCGGCCCATTGATTTTTAATCGCGGCCAGGGCCAATTCGCTCGACCTCTCCCACCGTCCGTTCGCTGCCGGCGGAGTTCCTTCGTTCTACAGCCGAGCTTCGGGGCTCGGATTTTTCGACGTTACCTCGTACGTTCGCCGGGGGAGGGGGAGGGGGGAAGAGATTTTCAGAAGTCACATTATTTTTTAGCCGCCGCCGGCGCCGTGCGATGTGGGAGCTCCGCGCCGGAAGGAGAGATATATAAAAGGAACTGCGGCGGGGGGGCCTAACTCGATTTTCGAAAAAGTAAGGGCGACGTACCGCGGCGACGAAGCGCAGGATTAACTGCGACTCTTCTGTAAATTGAGTTGGAAGTTCGACTTTCTTTGTTTGCTGATTGGGGGAGCCGAGGGAAAACTGTTTAAGGCTCGGTTACAGTTTGCGCTCTTTGCGCGCAAGTTCTGGCCTGAGAAGTTTATTCTTCATTTCGAAATATTTTCATCGCATAGTGTGGAATTATTTAAATTTCTCATCAGTTTAAAAGTTTCTCTTTCGGAAAGGCGGGCAGTTTATGAAGCCAGTCGGAATATTTTTCACTAATGAAAATTTTGAAATTGATGCCGCGCGCAATAAGTGCATTTTAAGTAGAGCTGCAATTAAAAGTTTTCCAGCGATTCAAATACGCACTTTTATTTGGTAATGAGTAAGTAACTCGCATTTTTGCAAGTTTACAAAAACTTTAGCGAGTTCCGCGTGAAATTCAGTGCCTTACTTTCCTCTATGCGCCAGTTTTAATGAAGAGGCCTCTTTGAAGTCTTGCATTTTAATTTAGAAGCCTTTTTGTGTGAAGATGCCGATCGATAAATTTAAATCCACTTTTAACGTCACTCTCGCAATTCCAAAGCGCGCCGGTACTTGTGCTGATTAAGTAGATTAATTTTTTTTTAAATGTTAATTTCGTTAAACGAAAATGAATCACAAAGTATATTGATACATAAAGTAATCTCTTTGCCGCGCTTGTTTATGAGTCTGGCATTTATATGTCATAAACAGACTTTTAATTGATAACAAATTATTCACTTTGACTCCATTAATTAAATAGAACCTTTGAAATTTATAAAATCTGATACCCCTCGTCCAATATCAATCCAATATACCCTTTCACTAAAATAAAATGCAATTTTTTCGAATTTTCAATCATCAAAGCCTTTAGGAAACCCGATTGATTTATAAAATCTTTAAATAAAATTTTTTAATTACAATTTGTTGCAAAGAGAGAGAGAGAATGCTCGCAATTCGGAATTAAGGGAAACCCGCGATAATTCGGCTGAATTTCATTAATTTCCCCCCCCAAATGCAATCGTTCGCATAAATCTTGACAGTAAACAAGCTGTCAGGCCGATAACAAGCTATAAAATCGTCATGGACCGCGGCGAAACGATAAAATCGAATATCCGTGAGTCCGCAAAAATCTAGCGGACGAAATTAACAACCGGGGTTACAACAACTCGACCGTGGCTGAAGTAATTATAATTTTCAGAGCAAATTCCCGAATCGTTTTTCAAATTCGGAGTGCGAAATTCCGGCGCGCCGATGGCAGCCGAATCATTTATTTGCGTTATTCAATTGCGCTTTATTCTCGTTAATAAGGCTAACGTTTTACGAAGTTATTATTATACGTATATTGACAATGTTATTTCACGGGAAATTGAACATCCATAAGTGTATTAAGTTTTTCTTTTAAGAGATAATACTTTTGGGTTAAAAATCCAACAAAATTATTGTTTTTTAAATTGAATTAGTCAAATCAGGTTTCATAGAAATTAAAATTTGACTCCCCAAAGGTCAATCGTATAATCTCGTACAAAAATACAATTACATTATTATTGATAATCTGCGTAGTCTTGGCCTTAAAAAATGTACGACAACCTACACTATCAATTACATTATTCTTTCAACAGCCACCTCCGCATCAACAGCCTCAAAAGCTTGAAACTTCCACTGTAGACCTCCGGGCGCAAACTATTTTAACAATGGATCGGTAAATCCTCTTATCCAAAAGCTAACGATCCGCATCGAGCCATCCGTCAAAGGCACAATAGGGGCGCGGAAAAGCGTTTTTAAAGAAAAGACGGGCCCGACGAGCCGGAGGCTCGAGGCAGCGAGTTATCGGCTCGCTCTTTGCGCGTCAGCCGGAGCTGCTGCCTCCCGCGAGGAAAATCGCTGCCTCTGTTTCGACAAAACTGGCCTAACGAGCGAGAACGAGGCCCTGGTATACGCGTAAAATTCGAGCGGCTTTTCCGCGGGAGGCCCTTATTTCCGCGTTTTGGAACGGCGAATATATAATATGACACGCGGCAGGTCGGTCAGGACGAAAGTGCCTGCGCGCGCGTCCCCGGGGAGGAAAAGCATCAGTCGGCTCATCTTTCTCGAGCGCGCCACTTCGGAAAGTCGACTGCTTGTGTGTGTGTGTGTGTGTATATAAAAGCGAAAAGCCATAGATTACTCGTGGCCTCGTTCGCCTCGTCTTTGAGCTCTCTCGCCGCGCTGCGCCACCTTCCTCTCCCTCGATAGGAGAGAGAGAGAGAGAGCTTAAAGCACGCGAAGGGCTTATTCTCGGATTTGAGCGGTGCGCCGCTGCCAGTGGTGGCCCGGTAGACTTTGGCTTGTTGAATGCCCCGCGATTTCTCTCTCCCTCTCTCTCTCTCTGCCCGGGCTTTACTTCCTCTCTCTCTCTCTCTCTCTCTCCTTGACGTTTCATTTTTTACGATGCAGTCGTAAAGGCACACACCGAGTAGGGAGCTGCCGCGCCGGCGCTTTTATTGCTTTTTATTCTTATGCCGAGCTCGCCGAGCTCTGAATTTGCGATCGGAGTATCTGCCGGGGAGAAGGGGAGAGAGAGAGAGAGACTTTTTATTCCTCTTTTTTTTTAATATCGTGAGTTGCAATTGTGCTGCGGGTTATGCATACGCGAATACATAAATGAACCGCCGCTAGAAATTCTGAATCCAGAGTTATTCTTTTGGTGGTTTGTAATTTCAAATATTTGGCCGGGGTTTTTAAGGGGTTTCTTTGCGCCGAAATCCCGACGCAACGTCGAATAAAAACTTTACTCGTTTCGCGGTTTATCTGTATTTTAATCATAAAACCGAATCTCTCGACAAAGCAACCTGCTCATCCGACGGATGTCGATTGTCAATAAAGCAGCGGAAAAGTTAATTAGAAAGAAAAAAAAGAACGAAGCTTTCGCAAAAAGCTTATAAATACTCGGCCAATTAGCGAACTCGTCGCCGATCGAAAACGAAGGCATCGCGCTCGAAGCGTTCGAGACGCTTTATTAGTAGCTCGATTAGCCGCGAGTATTAAAACGAGGAAGAACCCGGGGAATTAAAAAAAAAGCAGCGGCAAAAAGGGGAGGGCGACGAGCGGGTAAATAAAATAAAGCTTGACGGGAAAATCGGCTACTGGCCTAAAAAGGCGCCCTCCGAAGGCTCTTCTCGGCGATGTTCCGGGAAAAGAGCGCGAAAACGGTGCAAAAATCGAATTTAAAGTACCCCGCGGGCTCCTGCTTCCACCCCCACCTCCTCTCCTTCCGTCCAGGAGACTCGGCTGTATCTCGACTGGAAGCGCGAGCCCAGATATCGATATATACATATATATATATATCGACTGGATATCGCGTTTCGCCGCTTAATATCGCCGCGCGTCCGAGTGTCTGCGCTCTTTCCCGCTCGCCGTGCAGCTTTCCCGGGGATTTCCAGCGCGCAGGCCGATCTTAATCTGCGCGCTTCCCGTCCGGATGGATAAATCGATGAACTCGCCGAGAGATAATCCGAGCCTTGCGGTCCTCCTTCCTCTTTGCGCACCGGAGAGAGAGAGAGAGAGAGAGAGACGCTTTTACCGAACCGTTGTGTGTGTCTTTGATGGATTGTCCAAGGAGGACAAAATCCAGAGGTTTTTGACGATTGCTGGAACAGTCGAGGGGATTTGCTCGAGCGGTGGTGGAGGCTCGATTTGTTCAATTATTTGATTTAGGTTTCGTTTGTAAAGAGAATTTTTAATGCCATTTTTTGCGAGGTCGTTAACGGATGGTCCTTCTCGTTTCAGAACTGAACTCACGTCGATTTGAGAGAGTATTTTATTAATAATAATGCATTTAAAAGCTATTCCTCGCTAGACTTTCACCCGTCTCATCAGGCGGTAGACGCGTTACCGATTATAAAAAAATCCATAATTATTTTTAATCCGCAGCAGCAATATTTTCAAGGCCCCTTCCCTTCTCTATATCCTCCTCGCTCGCTCCTCGTTCACGCCACGCGGTACAACGCTTAGCAAAAATAGAGCGCCGCGGCCGTCGAAAAAATATGTGTACGCTCCCGCGCGCGGATCGAGCGTATTTTTTGTCCTCCGGCCTGCGCGCTTTGTCGAGCGTCGCGAGCGAAAGGTGTGTGTTTCCCCGGGGCGAGGCGTCGGAAAACTAAACAGAGAGAGAGAAAAGTGCCGATACGTAAGAGCGATGGCTTTTTCTGAGACCCGTTGAGCTGTCGGGCGGCGCGCGAATTACGCGCCGCGAACGAACGAACGCCGCTCGGAATTTCTCATGAGAGGGTGATTTATTGACCTCTCTCTCACGGAGCGTTCGATCCCTCAAAGAAGCGCCGGACGCCGAAGGAGCTGGAGAAAGACACCCGGCCTGATAGATCAGTACTTTATTAACGTCAAAGGGCCGGAGATTGATCGCGAGGCTTTATATTGCTCGGGGCGTAGAGTGCTATTTAATTATTTGTTTCTGTCAGGTGTGCAGGGCCGATCGGACGCGGTTCTGTCGCCGCGAATTGTGATGACGATCGGTCGCGGTAAAATTAATAACTGGACGCTTTAGCTATAATCAATAGGGTTTTAAAGCGTCTTTATCGGCCCAGAAATGCGGCTCACTCAACCTAAAAATTGATACTTTAGTTACGACGCTCGTAAAGAATAAATCTCATCGGAATGACTGGCCGTGATTGTTTTGGTAATAGAACAATAACGGGCGCGCGAGTAAAATTTATTGTAAACAGTGTCGTTAAAACGGGAGCCCTCTCGACATCGCTCCAGAAAAAAAAGGGGCTCGAATCGAATACCCGCTACAATTATTGATCGATCGCCCTGTCCGGCGCAATTAATCCACCCGGCGGCGATAAGAATTAAATCGCAGATTTCTCTCGATTTATTGTCCGCCTAATTAATGGACCGCGCGGGGAGGGGCTACCGACAAGTAATTAATCGAACATTTTTCTCCGTAATTGCCCGGCCGCCCCCCCTTAAATATTTAGCTCGGCAAAATGGAGCGCAAAAAGCAGGAGCGCGCGCGCACGCGGCTCTGCAGCGCGGAGAGCGCGATCATTCATTTAAAGCGCTCTCGAGGAGAGAGAGAGAGAGAGGGTGTAATTATCCGGGGAAACAAGTGCTTAAAAATCAATGGAATCGACGATTTATGCCGCGGGTCGCGGCGAATAAAGCGCGGCTCGGTCGACGCACCGATTTCTGGGCCGTGTGTGATTTGTACGCGCGAATCGCGTTATGCAAATGCGCGAAAAACATAAAGCAGCGCTGGGCGCTGCATTTGCATATCACGGCGTTTACGCGCAATTCGCGTCAAGACGAAAAGCGGAGAGGGAAACAGTACGGGCTTCGCGCGAATTTCGTTCCGTTTCCGTGGATTTTTAAAAAAATATGCATTACGCCGCCGGGTCCTATGAGCGTGTCGGTGGCTTAATTGGAGTGTAATAAAAGTAATGCGCAACCCGGGTATTTTCCCTTTGACATCGCTCTGCTCTATTTTGGGGAGAGAATAAAAAACAGCCCGCTTTTGATGTCGCACTTTGCTAATTTGACAAAGGAAATGTCCGGAAAATAGAATTAAGCAAATATAATCCGGTATTCAATCGGGTTAATGGCGTTAAAGTTAAAATAAGGAAAAGGCATCTCTGTGCGCGCCGCGGCGTTTACGAATTTTTAATTAAATTTAAAGAAAGCGTTTATTTTGTTCCATTTGAAAATGGAGAACGAATTAATTTCAAATATTATAATGTTAATTTACGAAGTAATGCATTGATATTTAATAAACCGGTAAGATTCCGACAATGATGACGTGTAAATTCTGTCGCCTGAAACGGGTATAATCATTGCAAGCTTTATATGTCAAAGCTCATTCGAAATCTAAGCTCGTCGCGACGCTTCTCTCTTGAGCTCTGCTTATTCCTACTTAATTACACAAAATTTTGAGCCGAGCAAGTGTAAAGAGATGCATTAAATTCTACAGCATTGTCCTCGGACAAAGGAATTGCTGCAAAGACGCCGTTAAGATACAAGTCGGAAATTACGAGTATTCAGATATGCTATTGCATAATAAATATTGGGGAGTAGAAATAATGGCTATGTAAAATTTAATTAATATAATTTTTTATAGATTACTGGTTCGTTTGCTGCGGACAATATTACCTGTTAAACAACTTTATTGTTCAAGCGTTTAAATTTTCTCAAAATATATTACACAACTTACTTCACTCGAAATATTCGTAGCTTCATTTTGGAAAAGCTGTTTAGTTGTTCACCCGCAATTTACGAGAACATACCAGAGCATGTAATAAGGACCCGGGTATTTACATTGTACTGTCTTCGCTGAAATTACTCGCGTACAATCAAAAGTAAAAGATAATGCACATAAATAATCAAAATTAATTAAGCCGTTCTTACAATTAATTCTCTTAGATATTTACACCGAGTTGTAAGCTTTATTTCTACAACATTTAATTCATTTTGAAAAATATTCTCATTTCTTTATATATTGATTATAGCACTTTTTATAATTTGCCTTATTATTTATTTGCTTTATAACAAATTCCTCAAAATTCATAAAAATAATTAGCAGGAAACCCCACTTTGAGTATCATTACTCCATTTTCTGCCTAATTAAGTTTTCAACTACCCACTAAATATAACGTACTTCCAGTAATAAAACCGTACTCTCAAAACAATCTTTTCTGGAAACAAATCGCGACGCGCATAAAATTCTCGAATATAACCAAGTTAACGTAAGTTCATTTCCTTTTGTGCGTGAGCAATTTGAGATCGCGTAAAGTGTCGACAGCAGTGTTTCCACCCTTCATCCTCGCTTCGCTCACCGACGGCAACTCAAAAGCATCCTCAGTCGCTCAATTTAAAAATCCAGATAACAAAAGCGTCGCGCGAACGAAACACTGAATTCCGCGCCGACGACAGCGCCCTCGAAACTTTAAAATAACGATCGCGATTCCTCGCACTTACGGAGCTCTTACAAGTTTCAATGACGACGCCACTTACGGCGCGTCGCGCGCTCTCGCGAGCGGGCCAATTACCTTTACATGCACTCGCGAACGAACTTCCGCGAGATAGCGCGCTGCGAGGGAAACGTAATAAAGACAAAAGAACAACACCCGAAGAGGTTAATGCAAAGCAAAAAAAAACCGGGTGGTACGCGGCGCGCTTGACGCTTCCTCAAACAGCATCAAACTCGGCGCTGCGCTCGGCACCGAAAACTTGAGCGGCGCGTGCAATTTCATCGCGGCAATTCATAACGCCGAGCAGCCGAGAAACACTCTTGGCGCGTGGTGAGAGGAGATAAAGTGTATATACGCGGCGCGCGGAGTGCACCTCGGCGAAAAAAAAGGGACAATGACTGCAGCGAGGGCCGACGGGGCTTTTATATAGGAACTTGTCTAAGTTGCGTCGTTATTGAAAGTTGTATGAAGGCTTTTCTCCAAGTTTTAACGGAATTTCGGACGTGATTTACTCGGCTGTGTAAGCGCGGGAGCTTGCTGCAGTTCTTGGACACGTGTAAGTTTTTGTTTGACGCGAATACAGATTTTTTTTTTGTTTTTCGTTCGATTAGTTATATTTTTTATGTAACTTTTGTATTTTTGTTAAAAATTTGCTAATAGGAATGCAATTAAATGAGGATGCTTTATGTTTCGGTTTGGTTACACGTAATATTAATTTTCTATGCGTGAAGGTAAATACGGTTATTTCCGGTCAGATGACCTCATATGTATATGAAACTAAAAATGGGTTCTATTGATCTTCCAGGCCTGGGATAATGAGAACTTATCAATCTATTCAAACTAAATAATTTAATTAAAAATAATTTTAAAATCCACGCCATTATTACTGCCTTTGTTTAATATCAATAATAATTAATTTATATATAGATTGATTGCGAATTGGTTTACTAATACTGATAGGATTACTGTACTATTCACCAAAGAGACTCGAATCGACAATTCGTCGAATCGAGCTTGTTTAATTACCAAGGTAATTAAAAAAAAACCCTTTTATTTTTAATATTCTTCAACGCAATTTCCGCACAAATCAATTTCCTACATTTAATATAACAAATCCACGCAAAGCCACAATCTCCCGCGTCAATTTTTAATCAATCGATCAAACAATACATCTCAATTGCCGCCTTCGAACTCAAGCTCCCATTAAACAACCGCTTCCCGATCGAAAAAAATCTCATCACCCTCGAAGCATCGACGAAGAGAAGCACAATATTATACAAAAAAAAAAAGAAAGAGTTCCAACTCACCGGCGCGTATCGCCCTAATCCACTCGGCGCGGTCCTGCTCGCGAGCGGCGACGAGGTAGAGGGTGTACTCCTGTCCGGCCTCGCGGTAGCCGACCTGAAAGGGCATGCCGGGTGGGACGCCGCCGCCACCCCCGCCGCCGCCGCCGCCGCCGCTGGAGTCGCTGCCCGCCACCTCGGTGGCGCTGCCCCCGAGCGTCGCCGCCTCCACGACGTGGACGCTCTCCACGGCGATTCTGCCCCGCTCCTTGCGCCTCTGCAACAGACACAGCACAGTGTTCGCATCCCATTCTGTCTTTCTTCGATTCTCTCTGGATATATGGTGTCTCGGGGATAGAGCTCGTTTTTTAATTTGGTAGGATTTTAAATTAGGATATTGCCGGAGGGGCCGGGGGGGGGGGAGGCTCTGCTTCGGGATGCTGACGGGTATATGGAAAACGTGTCTGGGTTAGGAAGCTGCAGTGGCTCTTTGAATTTTCGAATATAACGAGCCGGAAAAAGCGCGGAAACAGGTTTGACATGAAAAAGATCTTAAGCCAATAGTTTTTTTTTTTACAATGCGAGCACTGTATAGTTCTCGTTTACAATGTGAAAAAAACCTTTTGAAAAAGAGAGTTTGTATATTATATTTTAGTAAAGGTACAAAGGTTTTTTAAAAATAAATGAAATTCCTAGATTTTGAGATAAATAATTTTTATCAAGCTCAATTAACCAATTTAGAAAAGCTATACCTTTTACAAATAAATTTATCAATAAGGCGTTCCACTTTTCAAACTCATACTTTGCGAATATTCTCGTATTATCGGCAAAGGTTTTGAAAGTAAGAAAAGGTGCCCACTCCCGCCTCTTGAGCAAGATTGAGCTGCTTTGCCGATATTGTTTTATACGATATACATTTCGAGGCTTTATGGAAAACGTGATCAAATTCAATTTAGTTACAGAGAATCAAGCGAGCCGAGTGAGGTCAAACCGTAGAAACTGTTGCTGGATATTTGAGTTTTATTGTATACTATATTCTTTATCGGAACTCGGCGTTCCTCTTTACGACGTCGGTTCAATAAGATAAATTAATAACTTAGCCGCGGTAACATCAAAATCGAGGAAAGCGACCGATATATTCGGGAATATACTGTGGAATTTCGAAAAACTTTATCGATCGGCCTTAAAAAGTCGTCTAAGATAAAAGCGTCAACTTTATCATCAATAAAAAGCCGTAAGAAGATTTTAAAAGCAGAGCGCTTAAATATTTAACCCGACAAATGCGCCCGGGACCACAGAGGCACAACGATAAAAGCAAAAGTTTCGCTCGCAATTAGGAGGAGGTACCTCCGAGAAAGTAAGCTCTCTCTCCATTTATCCTCCGCGTTGTTGCGCGGCTTGGCAAAGTAAGATTACCCGATATAAAACCAAAACGCGACTGAAAATAACACAAGCCGGGCCGTACAGCCATATCCTCTTGCCGGAAGTTGCCGCGCGCGGACCTATGCAAATTTAACAAAAGCAGAGCCCCCGGGACAAATCCTCCTTAGAAAATTTAGCGTCGGTCGTGCTTAAACGTCGGTTGCGCGGTTTTGCCTTTTTCAAAAAGCCAGCCGTCGCGGCCTTCCCGAGGCGAAAAAATAAACTGTCGCCCCGCCTCGACGTAATACCCTTTCTTCAATTTAAAGAGGAGCTCGTCGTGCTCGTTATAACAGGATAACACTTTATGTACGAGTTAGAAAAGCAAAGTCATTAAACGGGGTAAGCACGCCGGGAAGCGAGCATAATCGAAAGCACTCAGCCTCCCCAGTTTCCAGCTCGTCAGAATAGGCACCGATAGTAATGATCAGACCGAGTGGCATTACATCAAGCATTGCGTAAATATTCCCAAGCTCCAACTCATTAGTCCTAATTACTAAGGGGAGGCACCGCTTGCCGGTCGCTTGTTGCTTGGTTACGCGAGAAGGTATTAGTTGAATTAAAAGCTAGTTTACCCACTTCCTAAATCAACCCCCCGACCCTCCCCTCCCCCGTCGAGTTCCAATGAAAACTGCAAAATGCGTAACCGCGCCTCCGGGCGCTAAAATTACGCGAGTAGCGAGTAAATTGTTCCGCAATTTCCTGAATGAATCGAGCGATTACTCCTCCTTTCCGCTAATTGTAAGCAAACCCCCCCGGAACTTTCCTCCCGTCTCTCGCCGCAAGTTTCCGAGTAATTTTATCGTTACAGGTTAATTTTAAACGCAGCCGCGAGAGTCCGCCGGAACGCTCTCCGCAATAGTTTTAATAACAGAATTAAACGCCCCGGGTTTATTGATTTTAATCACAATTTCCATTTAACGTTTAACGCCGCTAATATACGAGCCCCCGCACGACGTGGCCTCGGTGCTTCGCCGCGGAGAATCCCCCCAGTCGTTACGCGGCGGCAGGCCCCACCCCGAAAATTAGTCGTTAAAAGTACGGTCCAATTAAAAATCCAAAATTAGCCGCATTACGCGGCGGCCCGAGTGAATTCTAACGCGAGAGCCGCCGCGTACGTGCACCTGTACAAGAACAATACGTACGAGCAACGCGCCTGCGCGGGAATCCCGGGCTCGTGAATTTTCCAGCGGCCGCTTCGGCACGTTCGCTTTGATTTTTTTTTCTTTTTTTTTTTATTAAAAAAGGAGCGCTTTATTCCTCGCGCAGGAATTGCTGCTGCTGCTGCTTTATTTTTAACGGCCCGGGGTGCAGCTTTTCAACTCGCGGAACCGCGTCGGTCCGCGGGAGTCCTTGGGATAATGAATTATATGGAGGAACGGGGCTTTAATTTCGAAACTTCTCGAATTCGCGGAGCTCTCCGGCGCGCGCTCGAGTTTCCTTGGATTAATCTTCGGCATTCAGACGATCCGCGAGCGGGGAGAAACAAAGGGGAACGTGATTGCACTGCGAAAAGGCGCGGCCGGCGAATCTGAATGATTAATCATTCATTGGGCCGTCGATTCGGCGCCCCGCGAAACTTTTTATTTTATGGATCCGTGTGCCATAAGGAGGATCGCTTTATTGGGAATTGGTTTTTTTTTTCGTTTTTAGGTTCTATTTAGCCAAGCGCCGTGAATTACCTTATTTTTTCACGAGGCAGGCTCATTTTCTTAAGTGGCAAAGTAAAATATTTAAGAGCGTTTTTATTGAAATTACTGTTTGAAGCTTTTTATTTATTCAGAAGACAGTGTAAAATATGCTTTTTACTATTTTTCGTGACGCAATGAACTTTTTTTCAAAAAGATATAAGATACAAATTGAAACGATCGCTACTTGAAAACTGTTTCTTATTTATAACCTAATCGATTCCACAGAAATTATTTTAGAAGAAAAAAAAACATTCAATCATCGATCGCCAATTTTGCTTCTCTTTTCAGGTACTCGACTTTTTTTAATTTAATTCCGGTAATGTACTTGCCTACATTTTCCACTCGGCCGTCAACTATTTTTAAGATCTATTAATTTACACAAATTTTTTTAATTCCATTCAAAATCAAAATATTACCTTTAAAATTAATTAACATTAATCAAAAAGGCGGCATTTTAATCGACCCACGCAAAAACGTCTGGTTCCATTAAAAATATAATTACACCCAAGCTATTCAAAATTTCAACGCAGCATAAGCCGCAGCTCGAGCCGGCCGAGCGATAACCGCCGGCGGAGGAGCACGTCAACGAAAGAAACGCAATCGTTGCGCAAACCGCGAATATTAATCGTCCGCGCCGAAAAACAATATTTTTCCGCGCGCCGCGCCGACGAAAAGTCCTTTTTCGAACCCCTCCCGCCGCGCGTCGCTGGCAAGTAATTATGCATCGATTGCGGGCGGAGCGCGCCGCGTCAGCTATGCGCTGGCGTTTCGCCGCTAAAAAGGAACTTCGCAAAAGGAAGCCCGAGGTGGGAGGGGCGAAATATCTGGGGTTCGCGCGCGAACGCGTATAGCTCGAGAAGTAGGTTAAAATAAGAGCGCTCGGCGCTTAATTAATGTAAGCACGTATAGCCCATGGATTCGACCGCTCGCCGTTAATACAATGGAGATCATTACGAGTACCGCTGCTGCCGTCGCGCGCAAAAAAAAAAGAAGGAGGTGAAGAAAAAACAAAGGCCCGAGAGGAAAGAGAGGCGCCGAAGACGAGCGATTTTAGCGTTTTTTTTTTCTTTTTTTTTTCGTTTTATTTTTCGCTTTAATGGGAGATCTGTTGCAGCAATTAGAAGCTGGATTGTCCCCGTTGTATTGGGTTATTAAGGATTCGCAACAAAAAAAAAAATAATAAAAAAAGAAAAAAAAAGAACGGTAGGAGCCGCGCGCGAATTACCTTCGCACTACTTGTTTCGAATGAGAATTTTGCGTGAATTTGAGCGGCGAACTGGAAATTCCAACCCAATTAGGATATATATTTGTAGTGGCATCTTCAAAGTGGCGAATTTTCGGTACGCGAACGCGCGATTTCCGGCCATCCTCGAAATTTCAAAATACGGATGAGTTTTTTTTATTTTTTTCGAAAAAGCGTCGACCTCTTTTTTATCCTCGCGATAATCCCGCGAAATTACACCGACGACACGTTCGTTGACGCAACGCCTGCGAATTGTATTGACGTAATTAAGCGGTCTGACTTGTGCGCGACACTTACTACTTATATACCCCCTGCGTTTAAGCAGATTTTAATTTATTTAGCGCGTTCACTTTTTTTGCTGAATAATCGCGGTCGCCGTAAAAAAAAATAGAGCGAATACGCGGATAAAACGGAAGCGAATAGAATTTGAGTGAAAAAGGTTGTGGCGCAGCTTTTTTTAAGCAGTTCAGTAGGGAAGTAGGAAATAAGCGGGTTGTGCCAGTTAAGATTTTTCAGTAAACTTTCGTAATTGATAATAAACTGTAATCTCAAGCTGAGTTGCACATTATGTGCCGCTTGGCCATATAGATTAATTTAACATTTTAACAATTAAGAACCCGGTAATGATTCTACCAAGATTATTTACACTTATTTACATAAATAAGAATTTTAAGTAGAAGAAAATAATAATACAAGTGAGTTTAATAAATTATGAAAAATGCCCGTTTCGACATGAATGAAATCATGAATTTTCATTACTGTTCTCGTTATCATACCGCTGGATGATAATTAGATTTAATTAAATCAGAAATGCAGCCCCGATGAAATGTCGCTCGTGCAAACAACTATTTACAATGTGCAACGACGTTTTAAGTTTCTCGTTATGTGGAAGCGGGCGAAATTATTCCGCGAAAAGTGCGGCGAAAAATAGAGAATGAATTCCCAGAATATAAAATCACGCGCTAAACAGCTTCGCGGAGGCCGCTAATTTCAATTTGCCCTGAAAGAGAAATAGATTTTAGCAGGCACTCAATTCGAGCTTTTTAATAAACCCGAAAACCGTCCCTTATCTGCTGTTAAACCTAATAATAGCCTCTCGAATCCCGAAAGAATGCAAGTGTACAACGAGAATAAGTAATGAAAACGAAACTGTCTTAGATCCGCTCGTAAAATATTCCGGCTCTTATAAAAGCTTCTTTTCTTTATTACAGCCCGGCCAAGGAGATGTATATATACAAGAAATCCGCGAGCGCTTAATGCCTCGCGCGCTTCAATAATTCATGCGCCGCCGTGACGGGGAGAAGAAACGGTCGCCGCGATCGAAAATTTCCTTAAAAAGGACGGCTTTCCGAGCCCCTCTCCGCCGGGCGGATCATTTTCCCCGGGACTCTTGTCGGATCGAACGAGCGAAAATCTTTGTACGCAAACACGATGTAACGCGCGGGAGGATCTTAGCGCGGAGAGAGGCGAATAAATATAAGGGGCCGACTTAAACCCGGAGAGTTTTCGATAAACGGATTTTCGTGTTTGTATCGAAAGTCGTCGGTGCGCGACACGCATATATGTATATATATATTTTATTCGCCGAGCGGAGGAGGGATTTTTTCCGCGGCCGCCTTTTTTCAGCGCGGCTTTTAATGAATGCTCGAGATTTATTGCGGAATCTTGAGAGGGAAATCGTATTAAAGAGCTCCGGGCAAATAGAACTTTCAGAGAAATGGCTTTATGCGTCGTTTCTTAAGGGAAAGCATATATTACGCGACAATGGCACTTCAATTTCTATTATAATAATTATATTGAAGCGGTTTTTCAAGACTTTGGTGCGAGGAAGTATTGGGAGATTCTTTAGCCGCTACGAAAACTTTAAGATAAAAAGTACCGCTTGTTTTTCACTGAAGGATTGAGCCATTTTTAATGTTTTTAAAATTAAGTCGTTTTCGTACTTGATTTTCGGAATGCATTATGAAATCTGAACTCTCCTTTACAAACTAAACTATACATGCAACGAGGAAATTATTGATTTTGATTTGGAAATTCATTCACAATTTGCATGCACCCAAAAGTGTGTCAGCGGGTTACGGAAATGATTTCACGAAAATTGATTCTCCGGGAACTTTTTCAAAGGGCGAAGTTGAACTTTAAGGAAAATGAAAAATATGCCCCGGCGTTTACTTCAATATCTTCGTTATTAAACTGTCGCGTAAGGAACGGAATATTTATAGGCGAGCGCGTCTCGCTGGCACCAAAAATTTCAATAGTGATTTTTTTTTTCTGAAGGCTGAGAGATAATATCGTACAGTGCAGGAATTTTATTACTTGTTTCTGTAGATACAATTGACAGAAGGATATTTGTCTTGTAAATACTAAATGGTGTGTTCATTTTATACATGTTTATTTAATTATTCGTTTCGAGAGCACATTTGAAATTTAATATTTGCCGAAGACATTAATCATATTCAGGCGGCGAACCTTGTAAAGATAAAAGAGTATCATTTCAGTTTCCTTATCAAATCGAAAAAGTTCGAATGTAAGGTCAGAACTCGTACAATACTTTACTTGAAATGAAGAGAAGAGACTTGGCCTTTATTCGGCACATTATTGCATGAAAAATGTATTACTTGTAGTCGAACAGTATTGCATTTATATCGATATACCACTTCCCACTGCAAAAGACGCTTCCATCACTTAAATTTTCCGAAGCTCGAAAATTTATTACGAATTTAAAGACATAATTCGATTTTCAAACTCTTCCCTCTCACTCGAAACTTTTTCTCCCCCCCCCCCCGCCGCACTAAATAACTTTATATTAAAAGATTACGCAATCCGGGAGCAACGTCGCCTTGAAAACGGCTCGAAACCCATTAAAGAGTCACGTTTTTTTCCCCGCGAAGAAGTAAGTGCCAACTCATGTATGCAAGACGCAAAGCGTCTAAATAAAGTATTTCCACCCCGACTCTAATCTCGTTTCAGGAATCCCCTTTAAATTTACATACCGCTGGCCTCGAGGCTCTCTAAAGCAAAGCGAAATCACCTCATCAAACATTTATGAAAACACAACACGGGCCCGATTAAACTCCTTCGAAATTAAAAACTCCCGCTCAAACGCATCCGAAGTTTGCGCCCGCCGGCCGTCAAAAAAAAAAGAAAGAAGAGGAAGAGAGCGGGGCGGAAAATAAAAAAAAAAAAGGAAAATAAAAACGAGAAAACGGGACCGAGCAAAGAAGAGCAGCCCAGGATCAGAAGGAATAGGCTAAAAAAAGGAGAAACTTTCCTCGTTTCCATTACACCCCGCTATTTTTTCCTCTCGCAGAAGAGAGAGAGTAAAAAAAGTCTCCCCGTATTCAGGCGAGAGAGTTAAGAAACCTGGCTCGCTCGCGAAAGAGAGAGAGAGAGAGAGAGAGAGAGAGAGAGAGAGAGTAAGAAAGCGGCCGGGTAATAAGTACCTTTTTAATGGAAAATACGTACACACTGCACGGCGACAGCGGCTGTTTCTTTCGGGATTAATGGGAAAGTCGTCTCGCGTATTCCCCAAAGGCCGCGCGGCAGCGCAGGCAAACCGGAACTTCCTCGGTCGCGCTCCTTTTCTTACGAGCGGCCATTCAAAGAGCCCCCCGGCCCCCGAACAAAAGCAATCGAAATTAACATCGGCCCCTAGACGCGCGCGGCATTACCACCCGACGTTATACGCGCCTATACGTAACGACGAAGCGCGGCAGCACACCGCGATCGCCGAGGAGGTATTACGAGATCTCTGCCCATTATGCTCGCCGTTCCGGGTAATTTCCGAGCGCGAGTTCGAGGCCAAAGAGCGGCCCCCGGGTTTTTCATTAGGGAACAAACCCTTAAACCCCGAACCC
>UCOL01002714.1:0-23541 GCA_900474335.1 Ormyrus nitidulus | reverse complement strand
GCTAAAAGAGCTTATAACTTTTGAAAAATCGAGCGTTAGCCCGAAGGCGCGCAGTTTCTTTCATATTTAAACATTAGAAAACATATTCCAAAGTTCGAACAAAATCCGTGATCCAACCCGCGTAAAAAAAATTATGTTTGGACAAAGTTTTGCCAAACTTTACGTTTAGCAGAACTATTCCCAAAGTTCGCCAAGTAGACTTTCCCAATCTTTCAAAGTAAAATCAAAAACATTCGGGAAAAGTGTGGCGGAAGTGTTAGAAACTTAATAAAAGGTTTAACACAAGTAAAGCGAAAGTTATCAAAACTAAGGCGCTAAACTTGGTAATAAACTTGCAAAAGTAAAGATAAATGTTTCTATGAAATTTAATAATATGTTTGCCGAAGTAAACACAAATTTATAATTGAAAATTTTATGTTAACGTTTTTTTTTATTAGAAGTTTTAACTTTTCAACATATGAAAGAAAATGTAGAAATTATAATAGTGTAATAATAAAATATAAGATGATTCAATAAGATCTCAATATCTTTTCTTTTTGTTTAAAAATTTGTTAGTTTCTTCCACAACTCTTTTTCTTGCTGTTTTAAATTCGAACACTCCCTTTCCTGTTTTTGTTGTACTTTTATCTGTCTTCTTCTCTTCTGTATTATTCCCTTTCTTTTCATGCTTCTGAAACTTTTTTATATTTTCTTTGCCATCTTGGTTCTTTTCGTCTTTCTGTTTTCGTTGTTTTTCCCTTTTTTTCATTTCTAGGTTATCATCTGAGTAGTTTATTTCATTAAACTTTCTTTGACCGTCTATTCTTCCTTTTTCTTGCGCCTGTTTTTAATTTTCTTTATTTTTTTATGATTTGCTTATCTACTTTTGTTTCTTTTTCTATTTTTCTATTATTATCTGAATTTTCTTCATCAGTTTCTGTATCATTATCTGAATCATTTTCTTTATTTTTTTTTGCGTTCTCGGTTCTTTTTTTCTAAAAAATTAAAAAGCCACACTTGTACTTTACTTGAAAAAAGTTTTGCGACGTTGTTATCAACTTAAGCAAAACATTTGCCAAGTTTGTGCTAAACTTTTCCCCCACGGTTTAATTTCAATTCGAAAGTTTGGGATAGTTTATTTGGCCAACTTCGGGAAAATATCTGCCAAACTAAAGTTTGGCTATACTTTGCCTAAACGTAATTTTTTTACGCGGGAAACAAGTGAAGCTCTCCTGGTTAGAGATATTTCAATTTTCTTCTATTAAAACAGCCTTAATAGCCTAGGCTACTTTTAGACGCCAACCAACATAATACTCGCAGAAACGAGTAATATAATTCAAGAACGAAAAAAAGTTCTGAAAAAAACTATGTAACTTGTCAAAATGCGTCTTTGTATGCTACAATTCATAAGTTTGATAAATCCAGCAATAGAAATAAAATAAACATAAGAATTAAAGCAAGAGGAACAAAAAAATGACTGCAAGACGCTCAATAGTGAGTCGAAATGGGGCAAAGATTTCGCGTTTGAACGTTCTAGATCATAACTAGATCCAGCAATAAAGTGTAAGCTACGTTAAGAAAGACACATTGGGAAGTTCATTTTCTAAACAATGGAATTTCCATTTTTTTTTCTTCTTTTCCTTATCTAACTCGTTTAAAAATCAATGAAATCGATTAGGTCATTCGCATTTCAGATGCACAATGTCAGTATGAATAATGAATAAGAATAGCATGTATGTAAAGTCTTCGCACACTTTTAAGTTGACAATTTTTCCCGGGAGAGAGCGGCAGTTCATACCTACCGAACAAAGTTTTTTTACACTGGACAATATCATTAAAAGTAGTTCTGCTTTAATAACAAAGTGCTATTTCAGGGAACGTTTAACAAGTTACACTGTTAATTGAGGGTCTTTTTATGCTTCGAGGGAAAAGAGTAAGAATGCAATTCATTTTTAAGTAACAATTATAACTTTTATTAACGTAATTACCAAGACACATTATAAAAAAAAAATAAAGTTTTTACAAACATTTCAATGACTTAACTAGAGCTATAAAAATAACGTGATTTATACAAAATAGTGAATAATAGTTTATTCCTTCTGGCTCCTCAGTGGGTGATGGTGTAATTATTGCGCTTCAGTCAGTCTATTAGTCCTTTCTGAATCCGTAAGAATTCATTTCTGCAACGAGACAAGTTTTTATATTAACACAATAAATAAACTATGCGGGTAACCAAGCATAAACGACACAGTAATGCATAATAAACAAAATTTGCATGGTAAAATTCATGAAGAAGCAAATTCAATAAAAATAAACCTTCCAGCTTTAAAAAAAAACATTTATTTATTTACACATCTGCATCAAAAATGTACAAAAAGCAATGTACAAAAAGCATCTTATTTCTGGAACACGGCTAGTCAAAACCTAGAAAATGCAAATCCGGCCCGTCGAAATTCAATTACTCTACGCAAGCAAAGCCCCTCATCAGACCGGAAACTACCTAAGCTCTGAGAATAAACCTCCACGTCAGTCGACGCGGCGTCCGACAATTAGCATAAATTCGCCCGCGAAAAAAATTCATCGACTAACGGCGGGAATGCGATGGCGAAACGTGCAAGCAACACCGATCGGTCTTGCCCAATAAACTGGCTGCCGGATATATTGTGGACCTCGAAAAAGCGCGGTTTCTCGAGCGTCGCGACGACGAATTCGAGGCAGGGCTTCGATTTGGGACGGTGAGAGGATAGATTTTGGGAGAAAAATGCTGAATATAAGGATTTGGAGGTTGACGACCTGTGGAAATGCAAGCTTTTTATGCAAGTATTCAGAGCAGTTATTTATAGTTAAGAAACTAGTCACTGGGAAATTGCGTTTTTTTTTCTGTTTTAACCAATCATTAAATTAAATGCATGGATTTTATTTATGAAGTCTAATATACTTATGGATGTTTTATCAATGGAATTTAACTTTATCTCTTACGGTTTTATCAATCGGTTGCTTAAAGTTATCGTTTGTTTTGATCGCTTTTAGTTTATTTGACACAGATTCATTCAACTAAATTGAGTCAGTCCAGTATTACCTCATAATTTAGTAACTTTAGTTCGATAATTGAACGTAATTTCAAATAGCTTGGCTGACAACTATTTTGTTCGCGAAGCAGAAAAAAAAACTGACAAGTTGAGCAAAAGCTAACGGTGATGTTTCTCTGTATTTCTTGAATGAAAAACATGGACAAGTAAAGTGCGTGCTGCAATATGTGAACGCATAATTTCGCAATGTACTGAAAACTCACTTAGTAAGTATTTGCTTTTTTTAGAAAGTTTTTTTTTCTTAAAAACAAAATTACAAGACGCGCATAACGCATTTCGTAATTAGTATTTCAGAATTTCTCACAAAATTCTCAAGTTTTGCTTGTAAAAACCGCGGCTACTTCAAGTTCTTAGCTCTCGTACAAAATTCAAAACTTCGCCGAAGTATTAGATTCGTTATTCATGTCCTTCCATACTTCACTTTCACTTTCGGCAATTGAATTCATTAGAATTTAAATAAATTTCAACATTGTACAAAAGGCTAATTTAAAATTTTATATTATGTAATGAAATGTAATAAGGCAACATAAATATCTCACTGGAAAATTTTTGATCGTCATTGATTCTTTAATCCTCGAAACATGCATTCATTTCCTGATCACAATAACCCGATTCCAATCGATTTAAGAGAGACAATTGAAATTTTCCTCCAACCATTTATCAATTTCTGTAAATTCAAAGTGACCTCCTACGTAACTCTTTTTGTCAGCACTTTCATTTCCCCGATCTCGTTGCTTTCACCAGCCGCGGATGAAGCGATTTTCCTGCTATTCGACGAGATGCTCTTTGTTACGTAAACCGGCGGAGTTAATCGTCGGCCGTAAAAAAAAAATACGCACGAAACTTTTGCTTTCACGCGACGTCGTTGCCTCGCTGCTCAGGCGGTGTATGTAGTTGCGGGTAATTCATTGCTCCGTCTTCTTGGCGAGTAATTAGTTGAATATTAATCTCAAGCGTGAAGCTGTAAAGGTGGTTAGTGATGTACGACGTGCGGGAAACGTGGATTTAAGAATTTTCCTCGCTAGTCGTTGAGATAAATAGCGTGATAAATAATGGCTTGGAGTCTGTGTAATTGCATTTTTGCAAATATTATTGTAAGCACGATTTTTCAGTCGTTAATATTAATGGCAAAGAATGAAAATTTAACCGAAGTATTCGATAAACCTTTAATATATTTTCCAGAAAATAGTAAAAAATATGTTGAAAATTCACGGATATATTTTTTCATCAGAATTTTTTTCATCAGCGCAAAGGATGGAAACAGCACTAAACATCGTTTCATACAGCCCACACAGTTTTCCAATTAAAACTAATTAGAGCTTAAGCACGCATTCAAGATGGTTCTTGGTGCTCGCGGGTTAATGATCCCATCGCTTTGTCGGCACTCACTAAGGCAAATTTTATAAATAAACGCGAGTCGAATGGCGAATCTCATCCATATTTAAGAAGGACCGTCCAGCTTAAATAGTGGAAAATTTGTATTTAGATATAACGAAAATGATATTGCAATTATTCGTTGTTCTTACTGAAGTATGGATATTATTCAAATTCTAAATATTATGTTCTAATATTTTTATTAATATGAAAAACGAGTGGATTGTTTAATAATAAGTTTAAATTTTACTTTTGTTGCAACTAGGATTGCAAGTCTACTAGCTTGATTTTGCAATATCACTGTTAAATATCTGGTATTTAAAAAACGTTTTAATTTTACCGACAAACAATAAGACATTTATAACGATGACTGCGTAATCTGCTTTCCATGACGTACAGCTGTATTAACAAGGCTTTTAACCACGTAAATCTTTCTACGAATTGAATATTCAACTTAAATGTATTAAAAAAAATTTTTTTTTTTTTTTTGTTAAAAAAAATATATTTAAAAAGGGTCCATTACAAGTAATCTTTAAGTACACACTTTTTACTATCGATAAGTACCTATGCACTATATAATATTGAAAGGTGTATCTATATTTTAGAATCGGTAATACAGAAAATCGCTTAAATTAACTACCGCTAGTCAATAAAGTAGAAAATAAAGTTGAATAAAATCGATCTAAGTCTATAAAAAATAGTTTACAATGTACAGTTTCATATTAAAGAAGCGCTCAGCTTTCAATTCCACGAGTTTAGACATTAAGCAGACTAACATTACATTTATTCTAAAAAATACTTTACATGTCTCACATTTGCGCCGAAACTCCTTACATCAAAATGTCCTTATCGAAATCGCAAGCATAAAAAAATAATACTTCTCCCCCCAACGGGAGCGCACATCAAGCAAACTATAAGCACGTCCATACAAAAAAAGCTTCTTAATCTAAGGCGGTATACAGGGAAAGAAGCAGCGGCCCAGTTCTTTTTTTTTTTTCATGCGCCTAGCGTATTTTGCGAAGGTAGCTTCTCTTACGTTTAATGTGCTCCTCGCATTTGAGGATGGTCGGATACCAGTCGGCGCCGGTATAGTCGATCTCGGGCAGCTCGCCGCCGTAGTTCGCCGGCAGGTGCGAGGGCGCCATGTGCTTGTGCAGAGAGGCCATCTTCGAGCCGTGGAAGAACATGCGCTTCTTCAGCTTCTCGCGGACCAGCGGCTTGAACATCTTCCAGATTATGTTGAAGAGGAAGGGCTCCTTCACGATGTGAACCTGTCGGCGGAGATCTGATTTTAGTACACCTTTTCGGGGATTTTAATCGGGTGGAGAACAGTTTTCTTTTTTTTTTTCAAACTTACCTCTTTGAGACGCAGTGGCATTGCGTCCTGAATGAAACCAAGGAGTCTCATACTGAATGAGGGGGTCAGGCCCAGGACTTGCTTCATCGAAAGCCCGTCAAAGTCCATAATGACGACTACACCGTGAACCTGAAAGTACAGATTAGCAAATTATTTTAAAATGTAAATGCAATTTCAGCAGGGTAGTATGTCGTTCTAAAAATTTACAATTTTTTAAATAATGTAACGAGATAATCTTGACTTTCTTCGTATGTAATAATCAATTTGAGATAATCAATGACTCAAATAATTCGACAATGTTAGAATACAAAGCATTCGAATTGATAAGGTATTATTGTATAATTTTCCACGTGGCCTCGAAATAAAGTGAAAAGGGGAGATTCGCGATAAGTTCAATTTGAAAAGGCCAGCTCTTGATCAGTCACCCAAATTATTGTCATTATACGAGCGATCAAAGTGCTAATTACTTGCACTGTAGAGTGCCACTCTTATCGCGACGATTATTATAAAGAAACTAAAATAAATTTTAACCGATAAAATATTTCCTCCTCTTCCCGATCAAATCCAGCAGCTTTACGGTCTTGCACTCAATTAATAATTCAACAAATCGTTGACTGATTACAATTTAATACATCGTCCAAAAGCGAGGTGACGAAATTAAGCGGCGCGTGACCGCCGGCCAAAAGAATCTTGCAACAACAAACCTGCGTTTCCGGCTCGAGAATGGCAGCCTCGTGGATCAGATAGAAAATCCGGAACATCTGATCGGCGTTGACTCTGGAGGGGTCCCAGGACTTTCCGGCGTTTACTATGAGGACTCGCCTCCTGAGGTGATCGCGGCCCTTGAGAACGTTCACGACGTTGTTCTCGAGGAAGGCCGACTTCTCGTCCTCGGGCATCAGGTTATCCAGCAGCGACGAGTTCTTCTGCTTGAACTCGGCGATCCGCCTCATCAGGGCCAAGGCGCTCTCCGGATAGAATTTGCACGGCCTCAGGAAGATCATCAGGAAGTCGTCGTCCGTTCTGTAGTACAGCGTTTTGTCCTCTGTAAAAACGATGGATAATTGCTTTAGAATCCCGAACGGGGAAGAGGGCATGTCCAATGACACGCTTATTGTCATTCCGCGATGGCCGGCTGCCCGTTTTGTACGTAACATAAATAATTTAAGTAAAAGACATTGGATGGAGTCGATAGCGAGAGAGAGAGAGAGAGACGTGAACTCACGCGGCTATAAAATTAAATGCCAAGGTCGTGAGTCGCGGAGAAACCCTGGGAATCCGCGAAAGTGAATTAAGATGCACGTGCGACGAAGGTAAATATTGAGGATTACTTTCTATGAATATGCAAGCTGAACTATTATCGAAAAAAGTGCGAATGGAGCGACTGAACTATTCAAATAGTGACGTAAAGCGAATAAAATCTGTGCTTTAAAACCTTGGATTTTGTGCTAAGCTGTATGTAGAAAGTGCTTATACTGTTACTTTATCAAGTTTGCTTTATCAACGCTTCACTTGTTTTCGCGAGAAGTTTGACATTTATGGATTCTCCGATTTTTGAATAAGTTTTTTTCCTCGTAATTTATTACAGAGCGATGATCGATTTATCATAGAAATGAAGATGCGTTAATAAGGTTATCTGCTGGGTGAGATACTTTGCTGATGTCAGAATTTTTCATTTAAATATTTTTCCCTCAAATGTTCTTTTATATTTCGTATAAAAAGCACATTTTTTTCTTAAAGAATTTCAATAAACTGCTACTAGGATATTAAAAAACTACATCATTAGTATATTTATCCAAAACTCCAGTCACAAGCAAAGACAAACATGAAAATTGAATTCAATCCACGATAAATCGGGAAGCATGCAAATTCCGCGTATCGGTCAATGCCGATCTGATTGCTCATTATTTCGGATGATGTTCCCCGACGGCATCGGTTCGTGATTCTGCACGATTTATTTACAGGTTTTTTAGGAAAATAAGCAGTTGCTTTTTCGCGAGGTTTCTCTGGAAAACTGATTTAGGCGAAGTATTCTCGTTCTTTGAATTTTTATTATAAAAATAAGACGTATTTGGACTCATATTATTCGATATTTTTAATAAACAGTAACTAATAAGTGTTATTTATTGAGATATTGTTATTCATCATTAAGATGTATATTAAAAAATAAAAAGAATTTTCCTTTGACGAATAATTTCTTGCAATACTTTTTAAGCCTCGGCTAATGTGCGTCTATCTATTCTTTGCAAATTTTTTGGTCCCAAAATTTTAATACAATTACGGCCAAAAAACTTGTTTTCAACCTGCGATAATTGCTCATTGAATAATAAAACTGAATCTAATGCTTCAATTATCAATCCTTCCGCTTGCTTTCATCCGCAACTGCCAGCCCATCATCTCCATGTAACCAAAGATCCTCGATCAAAAAAACCACCTCCAAAAGCAGTGACTATATTATGCGAGAGCCCGAAAACGCGGCTTGAATCGGCCGCAGACGATGCTTTCAAAGCTGTCGTCGAAAAAATGCCCGGTAAAAAGTGATACCGTCGGCCATTATCAATCGAGCGACGCAAATAATAATTATAGAATCACGACGCTCAGTGCTACATACGTTCGCCGCGGCTTTCGCAACAACCCGCGGACTCAGTTCAATGAGAAATTTCGTTTGCGAGCATCTCGGAAACGTGCGTTTTCACCTCGACCGCCGGGGAATTCGGCTTATCGGCGCACGTGATTTCGGCATATACTTGCCGCCTGACGGAAATTGAATTTTCGCCGATATTTATGGGTGTTATTCCGTTCGTGACGAAGGAGGGTCCGCGACGGAAAAATTGTTATTCCGCGTATGATCACGCTTTGTTATTCTTACATAATTATTGCGCAATAGATAATAAGAATCTCATTATGTAAAACTCTTAAAAGGCGTTTCTAATTTAAAATTTTCATCTCGACTTTAAATTTGATTGATGCGTTAAGAGGCCTTAGAGAAAACATTGAAACAACGCTTACAATAACCCTCGACGCCTCGAGGACACCGAAAGTATAAGACACTTAAAATCCCATAACTTCTCCCGCGACCTTTTCCAAGCTCGATATACTTCGAAACGCCTTCGCTCAAATACGAAGTTAAGTGCATCTCGACAGGTGGCTCGACCCAATCAGCGGAATGCCGAGCGCGTCGAACCGAAATTATCGCTCTCGAATTCTGTGGCCTATACGGAATCCACGTAGGCCAAGTATATCAAGTCACCGAGCATGAAGGAACTTGCTTAGCTGCCGATAGCGGCGATTATCGGTCCTGACCCCAAGCCCACTCCAATTCCGATTTCGAAACGGGCCGAAAGTTTGTGTGCTGCGCGCGAGAGAGCGAATGTATAATTGCTTCGGGGGGCGGAGATAGAGACCCCAAGTGGAAAATCTGCGGATGATTGTTGATTTTGCTACGGTTTTTTTGACGGTCTATTTGCGTCTTGAGGAAGCTTTTGGGCTGCCTCTTAAGTTAATTAAGAGCTTTATGATATCCTTTATCAAATATCGGCGCAAAAATGTGTGTTGAATTAATATTTTATTAATCCTGATGTAACCGATATTATTGAGTCTTTTATCGGAAATCGATAATAATGCTTGAATTGAAATTATTTTGAAAAATTGGGATCGTATAAATAGCACAAAATTTAGAATAACCAATGAATATTAAATATTGTTTAAATAACTGTTTTACAGTTGCAATTTTTTTCAAGCTTAGAGTTTTTGTGATAAAATTAAAGACATCGATAAGTAAGTAATCTTAAACAAAAAAAGTACATTAAGCAAGTCTTATCTACCGTTATGTCAATTTAAAATAAATAATTTATCGATCGCTTCAATTATTTTAATCTCTAAGCATCAATTTCAACATTAGGTGCAAAAAATATTCATTTTTATAAAGTATAATTTTTCAAGTCTATATTTACACTATAAAAATAAAGTTAAAAGGATTTCTTTTAATTTCTTAAGAAAATAAAAAAAAAAACTTTATTTCTAAAGTTTATAAAATCGCCTTTTCATAATATCAATGTAATTTTAACTTTCCCGACAAAAACTGACCCATTTTATTTCAATATTTTAATTAGATTTATATAAAAATACGTAAATAAGAATTATTATTCAAAGAACGAATGTTTTGACCCAAGTCAAACATTACGTGACTCATGCAACCTTGTTTTTTTCAGATATATTAATTCGTAGTGTATATGCATCATTTGCCAATATTGCTACGTACTGCTTATTTTGTTTTTATACGCACGTACTAAAAATGAGCTTATCCGTTTTGGAGGAACGAAACCAGATAGATCATTTGCATTAGTCAGTAATTTGGAATACTTTCATTATTGGAATCCGAAGAAGTCGTCGTTCGCCAATATAAAGTCATAAGCAGCTGCACGAAACGCCGATTAAAGTCCGTCATTAATTTATTACAACAATAGGACAATTGAAAAGATAAATTTGTGTAACGAAATTCTTTGTGTGATAAGCTCACGTAGGAAGAATCATGCATACATGCAGAAAAGCATGTTTCTGTAAGAGCAATGTGTGTGTAAATCGGCTAAATATATCGAGTTGATAAAGAGAAGTGTAAAATGTACTAAACAGCATTGAGAAATATTAAATCTATACATCAAATCTAAGCCTTGGGCGAATCTTAAAAGTATTTTCTATCTTGAGGGATTTTTGACAGAAAAAATCAGAATTCCACTTATGATCTGTTAGCATCATCAACATCGAAAATCACGTTTTTCAATTTTTTTATTACTATAGCAGATTGCTATAATAAGATGAGAATAAACGAAAAATTGGACAAACTTCTAAAATGGCTGAATGTGAAATTGTAAGCAACTTCTTTATATTTGTATATAATTATGTGGCTGATAAAACAAAATATTTTATTTCGAATTTTACTATTAAATAAAATGCAATAATAATTCGTACCCGACATAGTGTGGAATTTAAAAATTTATGACTTACTTTGTAATTTTTTTTTTTTTTTATTTAAGCGTACCTAAGCCCTAGTAGCGTTCATACAGCTAAAATGTTACTACTTACTTTGTAATTTATTAATTAATTATGAATTATTTACAATCTTGATTTTACTTTTTTGTACAAAATATTATGGAACGCTTAAAGTGAAATATTCTAATTATTCCGAAAATTTCATTGATGAACTACTTAAAGTCTTCAAATCTTATTTATCCACATTTTTAGATTTCCTAAATTCAATTTAAATCAGTGTCTCCAACCAAAACTTATTTTTCAATTCCCTATTCATCACACGAAATTAAGTGTCTCTCTTTCAACCGGTAGCATTGGCACGTGATCTCGCATCAACGCCATAAAAAAAAATAATAATAATAATAAATCAAGAAAAAAAAAGTACCACAAAACACTAACCTTCCAGCAACTTCCTGAGCTGCTCAAGTCCGTTCTTGACATTCTCCTCGGTCTNCCTGAGCTCCTTGACAGCGAGGGCCTTACTCTCCGCGTCCAGGGGCCCCTCGTTCAGCTGAAAGTCAGCCATCCTCGAAGCGAAAATAGATACACCAAAACCGAAAAGGGAAGAACTCGGAAATGCGCAGCCTGGGAGGTGATCCTGCTGCTGATCCTCTCGGTTCGATCAACTCTAAGCTTCTGAGCTTCGGGGTCCGATTTTTCAGCTCTTCCTTGGTCCTCCTACTCCTCAGCTTCCCCCGCCTCTGACCCTTGTCATCTGTGCAGTTCTTCTTCCCTCTTTCCCCCGCCACCCGGCTAGGCAGATTCCAAAGTCCAATTGCGAGCTCGGACACTTCTCGCAAGGCGCTTCTCTTCTTCGTCTTTTTTTTTTGTCTCTCCCTCTTATCCGGCCATGACAGATAAAGGCCGAACACGGCCACTTGCGCGATAACGAGGCCCGAGAGGATGCATCAGCGATCGGAGTACACACCGAGCGCGACTAGGCCAGTGTCGATTGTTTTTTCGATGGACTTATGGTTTGGTGCACCGAGATATGGGTGCCGATCGCTCGGGCCGCTCTATGGGATGGGCGAGTTTCGATGTTTGGGTAGCGAGAAGCTGAAAAGCAGATTGGAAAGGCAAATGATTTAATACAATTGAATATGCGCTTTATCGTATCTTTTGAAATTCCACCAAGTTTCCAAGGTGTAGTATGCCAATGAAATTGGTAAGTTGTATGGTCTTTTATTTAAGATAAACATCGTACAGTACGTTTGTGCAGTATACTGCAAAGACTAATAAAATAAAGAAAAATAAAACGGCTTTTACTAAAATTAACTTATTTAATGATAACAAATTTTTTAAACAAATTTAAAATCAAAGTTGTTTAAAATTTAATAATATAGTTTTTCAGTTTCTTTCCGCGAAAGAAATTCTAAATTATTTATATTATGTATAATAATATAAAATAATAAATGAATAAGGTAGTTGAAAAGGTAATATATGGTTATTTTTTATTAGTTAATAATTATTATATGATCTGTCTCTATTAAGTTTTTTAGCTTGCTGGACTTTGTCTACATTCAAATCGATGAGATCAGCAACAGAACATTAAAGTTAAACATAAACTGTGCGCCAATAAAACACGAGCTGTGACCAAACAACTTTTTTCACTTTTGAAAAAGCACACTTTAACGTGTCCTCATAAATATGTCCTACGCGCAATTTTTTAAGCTCAAAGTGAAATTATGGCAGAAATAAGCTAAATTATTTGTTTAAATTCCAATAATATTTTTTCTGCGAATATCATAATTAAACGTCATTTTAAAAGTACAACAATTCATGCCTTATTTCGTTATGCTTATCAATGTACTTTTAGGAATTTATTAAGCCACTTTTATCCTATGTAAAATTCATCGTCTTACGGTATGACCTCAAATATTTCGTAAATAATTTTACGTCACGAAATACATTGTATGTTCGAATACGTTGCATAATAGCTTGAAATTCAAAAATTTCTGGCGGCTTGTGTGCGCGGCAAGCGTGTAGGAACATTTTATAAAACTTAATAAAAATATGTTTTGAACTGCTAATCATACTATTGACATCAATATACTGATATTGTGAATTATTTACTACAGATACTAAGGAACTGGCAAATGTAATAAAAAAAGTCTTCATTTATTACATCTTGGTTCATTGACACTCTTTTATATCTTAATGAACTTTATTGTTATGCATTGCTAACAATCTTTCGTAATACTAAACATTTTAAACAAATTAGCTCTATCAATCACCTTAACTAATAATATTATTAAAACTAAAATGAGAAATTCGATAAACTTTCTATCAATTGACTGCTAAATAAAAAATTTTTGATACGACCTCATCGCTGCACACAATGTTTCGTTGCAACAAACAATTTATCATAATAAATGAGTTTTACTATCACGTTTCGCGTTTATCTCCGCATCCGCATTTCTCTGGAAAAAGTGTCGGTGCAACTTGCTGCTGAAAATTGATTTTCATTTCAATTAGCAATTCTTTTAGTCAGGCATTGACATGTAGTCGAAACGTGCTTAAAGCTTCATTTGCATTTCGTACATCATCATCTCGTTCGAAATTGCCGTATACAAAAAGCGAGTAAATAAGAAAATTGCTTATCAATTGATCGCCGCGTTTGCCTTCTGCACTTTGCGTCCTTTGTCCTGCATTATTCTCCTTATTTTCAAAGTGTCATCATTTTTGTTCTTTGACCGATATTATTCATCGCTTACGGTAACGTTTACTCTCGCGTCTCTTTGTGATTCATTTGCTATCAGCTCTTTCTTTTTTTTTATCTTCGACGTAGAGATACAATTATTATCTTCTCTCGGCATTCATACTCTCTTTATTATTGTTATAATAAGTGTATAGTAAGTAAGCTGTTATATTAAGTAAGGGAATGTACTTATTCTCAAAATACTTCATGAGCTTTAAAAATCTTTCAAATGAATCCAAAAGTTCAACTCGAGCATTTAAAATTAAGCAATTAAAATTTTGCATGCAAAGTATGAAAACTAAAAGAACGACCGCCAACTATACTGTACCTAGCAAATACTCCGCATAAACAGCAGCATCCCCTCTATTATTCACCGTAATACCGAAAGTCACTGCCTCGACTATAGAATGCACAATTGTTAATGGAACGCTGCTCGGGGGCACGATAACTAGATGTCACTTCTATTTCTGCGCTTCGCGCCGAGCAGGAAAAGTCGCGGAAAACCTCGAAATCACTATTTTCAAGCTGACAAACGCCTAGTATACTAGTGCACGGCACCTGTTGACCAGCGCTTGTGATTCTGATTCGGAAATGCTGGAGCGTCGCGATCGCTGATCGATTTCACCTTGTCATTCTTGCTGACGTGTATAAATAGTTTGGAGAAAGAAACAAATAATGTTTGATCGCCGAATTGAGTAGCGGCAATAAGCCGTATTACAGAAGGCTTTTATTTAACGCACTTCGAATCATTCTAATATAACAGGTTAGCTTTCGTCATTGTTTAGCTGAATATAAATAAATATTTAAATGTGTAATTTTCGTGAAGTAAAAGTTATGTTTAAAAATTTTTAACATATTTCATGCAACTTCAACAGAGTTATATGTATTACGTCTTAATTATAAAAGTAACTTACTTAAAAGCAAAAGATCGACAAACAAAAATTGCTCAAGCCCGCATGCCATTCATTAACGCATAACTAAATTACTCCACAGCTCGACCGTAAATCATACTTCGCGGTGTGCAAAAAAAAAAAAATTGGAAAAGCGCGCTCCGGCACTTAAATTATCATAGTTTTCCCGTCCATCTTTAAAAGTCGTGCAGCCTGGACCTTTGTGCGCGCTCGGCGGTCTAAAAAGATTAACGACACCGCAGCGAGATGAGAGAGACTTTGGACGCGCATCGTGAATGGAGAGGTGCTTTTGTATATAACGCACCGAGAGAAATGACGGTTATCTCATCGCTGAATCAGAAGCGATATTGGAACGTTTTCTTTCATTCTCAAGTTTTCGGTTTGCCGAGTATAAATCTGGGCTTATCTGGGCAGCCGAAAATTGATAATGACGATTAGCTGGTGAAGTCGCTGATTAGGAACAGGTGCAGGGGAATTATACTGCAAGATACATAGTCCACATAATAAAAAATTACTAATATTCTTAATTACGATTTAGTAACTTTATGTAATGCAAGTATCCAATTGTATGTATATAAAAGTTGAATAATACAAATATTATAAAATAATGTATGCAGAATTTTACTTTATATGCAAAAAATATGAAATTATTACAGAAAAAACTATAATTCTCAAGATGCCTCCAAGCACCTCGTGTTTGGAACCTCGTCAAAACAACGTTTTTTTTTTTTTTTTTCAAGTTTTGCAGACACATTTTAGATAATCTTTAAAATTCGTGAGATTGATATACGTCCGCGTGGAGCAATCGCAAGAAATCTCATCGAGCCGAGCGTCCAGTCAAAACATCGATATACGCCCCATTTTAGCGCGTCTAAAATCCGCGCTCGAAACTATTCTGTGAGGCAGCTCGACCGAGTTGCTCGGACATCAAAGGAATTGCAGCGGTTTTTTAGCCGGTCAAGTTACGCAATACGGGGACAGTCTGGTTATTACGTAAAAAAAAATTCGTGCGTCAGGCCGAATATTTGAACGAAGTAAGTTTTTGTTTGGGTTAGAGTAGGTGGTCGTTGTCGAGGGGCTTCTGCGCGCACTCGAATGGTAAGGCAGACGTGTGCTAATAAATAATTAATTTTGATTGTTTTAGTAGCTCATTGGACGAGTCCACTGAGCAATAATAAATTTAGCTTATTAAATTATTTACGATTTTACGTAGTTTTCTTTTTTTTTTTTAACTTAAAATCAAATATATTTGTAAATTTCGTTGGTAACATTATCAATGTGTGAAATGCAACAACAATTGGTAATAAACAGTCGCTGCGGATTAAAATTTTTTTTACAAAATTAAAAAAAAACGACATACGACTTCGTACAAATTCATTTGCAAAAATAAAAAAACCTATCTGCACGTCTGAAGTACAGCCAATTTCCATATTAACATACAATACATTTGATAAAAAATCACCGTTATCAGGCGAGAATGACTGCCACACACGAGGTAGCGCCACTTGTTACGTTCTTGTATTTTAATCCTATACTTTCGGTTTTAATCGCAATAAAGCTTGGAAACTAATAATAGGCGTCTTTTCGTTCAAAAAAAATTTTTTTTTTTTCATCTAAACGCCTAAGATGCTGCATATTTTTAAATAGAAATATATACATTAGCATCTTCCATTATATAGGAAGAATAAATTCTACATAATTCAACAATATTTTACTTGTTTAAAAAGTTTTTGTCTACTTATTTGCATAATTAAATAAAATAACTGTAAAAAATACCACGCTGCTAAATATATTTTTAAAAATTTCTAACAAAAATAACTTGAAGTATTGCGTATACTTTTAACTATTTTTTCTTTACAATAAATTAATTATTAATTATATAAACAATCTAGAAAAATGGCGTGAAAGTGCGAATGTGCGATTTGTCACGTAGCCCAGTTTACTTAATAAGGATTTTACTGAAAATTTGTATACCTGAAAAATATAGCATTAGATTTTATCGGTTTCAATTTTCTCTAAAGGTATCTTTTGAATTTTGCTCATGGGTATTGGTCACGTAGGCACTATTTAGGAACTCACCCCCCAGTTTATTTATCTTAATTTTAGTTTTAGTTGAATTTAGTTAATTTTAGTTGAAGTTCTAATTAAAGACACAATTGTATTACAATAAAAAAAATTTAATAATTCCTAAAAAGCACCTTAAATCTATTTCTATTTCGGATATTTGAAACTGTTTTATTGTTTGAAAACCGACACTTACAAACGGTCTCTCACACAATAAAAGAATAAACTCATTTAGCAGCAGTGTACGAGACATTTGGCACGTAATTCCCTGCAGACAATAACAATTTGTTATATGGCTAAAAATAGCATGAAAACAATATTCTTGTAGTCGATCTATAATTAATGTAGCGAAAAACTTGAAAATTATTACCATAAATATCGTTATACGTACGTACCTAATCGGGCCGCACGCCGACACCGAATAATGCAGGACAAAGGACGCAACGCGGAGTTCGTAAACATCCGCGCCGAGTGAATCTGGGAACGTTGCGTCTCCCGGTACAACAAAGGCAGCCCTTATTGCTGCCTCTGTCTTAGCACGAAAGCTGCGCCGGGACTACGACTGGGAGGGGTCGTAAGTCAGAATCTGGTGGCGATCGCGAGTGCCGGTCGACGGTAGAAGACCAGCACAGTGGTATATATTCAGTAGCCGCGAGTTTAATTGTAAAGTGCCACTATCCGCACCGGCCACCCCGACGAATCCATCGCGTTATGAGGAATCCCACCAAACGATAATTAAATAAAGTAACTTCAAAAGATACCAACAGCTCATGTTGCTAAGTATATTTAAAAATTTTTAACAAAAATAATTTGAGTATCGTACTTTTTATTATTTTTTTATTTACTATAATTAATTATTAATTATAAAGAATCTATAGAAAAATGGAGGGAAAGTTCAGTACTTAATGAAGATTTTGCTGAAAATTTGTATACCTGAAAAATATAATACTAGATTTTAATGGTTTCAATTTTCTTCAACTGGCGTTGGTCACGTAGGCACTATTTCGGAACTCACCTCCAGTTTCGTTTACCTTAATTTTAGCAACTGAATTTTTAATCGAATTACAGACATATATATTACAATAAAAAAATTCAATAATACCTAAAATGCTCCTTAAATCTATTTCTATTTTCAAATGTTTGAAACTGTTTTGTTAGCGACGCACTTATATTCAATATATCTCATCTGACCATCAGGTAAACCGATTTTTAAAAAGGTTTTCTCACATAAAATAATAAACTCATTTAGCAGCAGTGTAGAAGACATTTGGCACGTAGTTCTCTTCAGGCAATAACAATTTGTTATATGGGTAAAAATACCATGTAAACAATATTTGTAGTTTATCCATAGTTAATCTACCGAAAAATATTTTAAATTTTTGCCAAGTATAAGAAAACAACAATTTTTTTTAAATAGCCCATAAAATCGTAGCTCTGAGGATGTCCATTGTAAAATAACATAAATAATTGTACTATATTTAGCAAATTCTTGCGCTATTGTAGTTATTTTCAAAGTATCATTTTTGTTCACATTACTTTATTTTAGCAATAAATATAATGCTATTTTTACCAACTTAATCAAATTCTTCATTTCAATATCAAATGAATTCAGCGAAATTCATTTTGTTCTAATAAGTAGTTTCCTCCCCTCACACGCTAAATTTTCTCCACCAATTGAAATGTCCAACCTTGTGACAAGACAAATGAAACAGCGAAATAACAGTATCAAAAAGTAACTTTATTCACAACAAAAAATCCCCTAACACTGGACAAACTTCTTGTAGTTGCAGGAATTAGTGGCCAGGTCGTAAACCAGAGGGTCGGCGCAGGTGAACCGATGGGCGATGAATTTCTTGCCGTTAGCTTGACAGTAGTAGAAGACGCTGCAGTCCTTGGCGTCGCGGACGTATCCCTCGGTCTTGCAGACGCCGTCGGGGATGGGCTGCTGCTCGGGAGGTGGCACTTCCGGCTGTTGGGGCTCCTGGGGCTCCTCGGGCTTCTGTTGCGGGGGATTCTTCGGGGGTTTCTGGGTCGGCAGGGTGACGCCGTCGCGCAGTGAACGGTTGATGGCCTTCAGCAGGGGGTACTTCTCCCCGCAGACGCCCTTGAAGTCGTCGGTCTCCACGCTCCAGACCATCATGCCGCCCAGGCCGAGCTTCTTCGCGTACTCGGCTTTCTCGGCCAGGGAACTGGAACGAATAGAGTTTTCATAATTCAAGGGAATACACAATTTAAGTCAAGAATTCAAAGTTGATGAATTATTTTTTTTTTTTCTTTTTTTATGAATTTCGGTTTGAATTATTTTGAAGTTTAGTATGTATAAATAATTACTTTGGCGTTATGAAATATCTCAAATCGAGCATTCAAAAGAAAAATTAATGATATTCTTGCACGATAAATGTAGTATTTTATAGCATGCAGACTACGTTCACATAACTAAATAATACAAAGCAACCAAACAGCTTCAGCGCGCAAAACAGCGAAAAAAATTTCAGAAGAAAATGTAAAATTAGTACAACGAAGCTCATTAAACTCACCGTGGGTCATCGTAACCGACCCATTGGTTATTGAGGAAGGCGTACGGCACCCGCTGCTCCTCCTGGTACCTGACCTGCCAGTTCTCGTTGATGAACTTCTCGCAGATCTCGTTGTAGCCAAGCATGCCGGGCTCGCGGGTGTAGGGTCCGGCGCGGGCCGCCTCGTTGGCCGGGGCGCCGATCTCATTCTGCTGGCTGTTGGCGAGGGTGAAGCCGCGCCCGTAGAACGGAACGCCGAGGATCAGCTTCTCGGCCGGGGCGCCCTGCTCCAGCCAGAAGTGCACCGAGGCGTTCTGGAAGATTTTCAGAGATTTTAGACAGGTCGATACGCTTTTTAAGGGATGGAGAGTAAATATTTGTCTCGACGGACGTGTGTGATTCATTGAAAAAAAGAATTTTTTTCAATAAATCTCTTCTTGAATTAACGTAGTTTTTTCATTTGTAAAGCTTTTATATTAGATTAACGTAAAATAACAGGAAAAATTAATTAAACAAAATACTCGTAAACTCAAGCACTGAAGTGCCGAAACAATGAAAAAATCTACTTACGACGTTCAAGCCCAACTCCGCGCCACTCTCCCAGGATCCCGCGTACAGCGGAGCGTTGATTCCGGTCTTCTTGTCCCAGATGCCGTGCAGATCGTAGGTCATCAAGTTGATGAAATGCAGGTACTTGGCGACGTCGGCGATGTTGTACGACAAGCTAGCCGACTTCTCGGCAGCACCGACGGCGGCACTGAGAATCAAACCCTCCTGGTCGAACCTCTCCCTCAGCTCCTTGAGCAGGAGGACGTAGTTCTCCTTGTCGGCGACGACGCCTCCGCGCTGGTTCGGGTACTCCCAGTCCACGTCGAAGCCGTCGAAGCCGTACTTCTTCACGAAGGCGACGACGTTCTCGACGAACTTCCTGCGGATCGTCGGGTTGCCGACGACGTGGGAGTACTTGCTGGATCCCTCGTTCCAGCCGCCGATGGCCACCATGGTTTTCGTCTCCGGGCTGATCTCGCGGAGCTTGTTGAATCGGCCGAAGCCATCCTTGCCGTAGTTCTCGGCCAGATCCTGCCAGCCGTCGAGGACGCGGACGTCTCCGCTCTCGCTGATGCCCACGAACGTGTAGATCAAGTGGGTGCAGAGGCTCGGGTCGATGTAGGAGATGTCGAACTTGCCGTTTCCTGGACGGTAGACTGCCCAGCTCCCGAAGTAGCAGACGACTTTCTCTGGGGGGGAGAAGAGTTCGTTTTTAATGCGAGGGAACGACTTTTTTTTTCAATTTGTTAATGGAAACTTACTGTCGCTGGCGGCTGAAGTCAAGGCCAGAAGACCTGCAAGTACCAAAGTGATCGCACGCATCTGAATAGAAGTAAATTTTTACAAATTAGTGATAAAGTTTGGAAAAATAAGGCTGTGGATATCTTGTTCGAGAATTTGTATTATAATATTTTGCTTAAAATTTTTACTTAAAGGAAAAAGGAGAGACAACGGAAGAAGATTCGGATAACAACGTGGAAAAGAGAAAAGTAAAAAACAAAGTAAAAAAAAAGAGAGAAACAGAGACAGGAAAGCAGAAGGGAGTTGAGGGAGAGGAACGAGGAGGAAAATAGAGACCCAAGAGCAGGATGCTGCTATTCAAAAAAAGGAAAGAGCGGTCTTGGCTCAGACGGTGAAGGAGGTTGTCTTGTTAAAATTGAGGATTTAGAAGAAAGTTTGCCTTTTTAGGTAATTTAAATCTGACAATTTAAATAGCAACATATGTAAAATGAGAGTACTTTGTATACAAGAAAAAAGATTAAAAACGTATTTTTTTAGTGTAATTCGAAATATTGCTTATGAAAGTAAAAACATGATTTGAAACAATAAAATTTTTTATTTTTTATCTGATTTCAATATGTCTAAGCTTATTTAAAATCGCAAAATAATTTATGAGAGCAAAGATATATTTAATTGTTTATGTGAAAATTCAGCAGATGACGCGTTTTTACATAAACAATTAAGTATAACTCATAAATTTATTCTCATAAATTATTTTGCAATTTCCCACGGTAAATTTATAGATAAATATACAAATATATAAAGAATAAAATAAGCTTAGTTATATTGAAATCAGATAAAAAATAAAAAATATTTTTAAATCACGTTTCTACTTTTATAAGCAATATTTCGAATTACAATATAAAAAAAATACGTTTTTAATCTTTTCTCTTGTACAGTACAAAGTACTCTCATTTTACATATGTTTCTATTTAAATTGTCAGATTTAAATTACCTAAAGAGGCAAACTTTCTTCTAAATCTTCAATTTTGACAAGACAACCTTATAACACAATCCAAAAAAGAGGCAAACTTTCTTCTAAATCTTAAATTTTGACAAGACAACCTTATAACACAATCCAAAAATTATATTATATTAAAATTATTATATTTTTGCACTTAATATAGTTTATAGATTGTTAATCAATTATGGAAAATAAAGATTATTATTATTAATTTTTACTTATAAACACTTCAATTTCTTGAAGCCAGTCGAAGCAACTTACGTTTGGTGCGTTGAAAACAAGGCCCCTTGGAAATCTGAGGATTGTCGTTCGGTCTCCAGAATTTATACTTTCAATCAATCAAATAAAAAAACAATCCAAGTGCATTTAATATAATGAATTTGTGCAAATTTGCTAAAGTAACAAATTGCTTCTCTAATCGGAAAGAATTTGATTTAAATGCCATTAAAAATCATATATGACGTATAATGCGAATTTGCATAGCAAACATAGTCATTCAAAGAAGAATTCATCATACAATTCTATAATCGCTTAATATTTTTGAAGGCGGGTCCCATCGTGCCAGATTAATTTAGCAGCTGGTCTTGAACATTGTTATCAAAATACACACCGTTCGAATATTTAAATTTCAATTGAGTGATTACAGACGAGTAATGTAAAAAGAACTGCAAAAAGTGGATTCATTTACTTTAAAAATAAATAAAATTTATCTTTATAAAAAATCTTCATTCATTTTAAGCATTTGGTCTTATTAAAGTTTTAATTACAAGGAATTGGTAAGATCCTTTGTTCTAAATGATTTATACTTTCAAACTTTTAATATTCTACAGAACATAATTACAATTCAACAAAAACATGAAGCAGCATCGATCAAAACATTTTTTATATCAAAAACATTTCCATACTGTTTGCAGTAGAAGTTCCAATTACATACAATTATAATTTCTACATGCATAAATAATGTTTGATTGATTGTTTTAAAAATTGAGACTTGTCGCTACAGACACCTGAAAAGTTATCAGTGTGAAACCTGTGAAAATACGATTTCTACCGGTGAGGCTCGGTAGAATTAGAGCAGAATCGCAAATCTAATGTAGTTCTAGTGTTGAGACGTATAAAATGAATTTTCTACTTTACTTTTAAATAAATTAAGTATAAATACAATTTAATATAAATAAATTTATATTATTATGCATAAATTAAAGATTAAACGAAAAGTGTTTGATGAAAACTAATTTAAGGGGCTAAACCACAAATAATTTAAAAAAAAATCAAATTTTTTTATTTTAGCTCTCTAGATACCTATAGAAATAAGAAGAAATAGAAAGAATAATTCTTTTTCCTTCAAAGCGTTCCGAAAGTGGCAAGTGGAAAACATAATAAATGTGCATGAATGCATATAATAACTTTTCTAACACAGCTACCGCGCGGCTCACCCAATAAGCACACTTTTCGGAAAAAAGAACTCTCTAAGTAGTCTTTAATGTCTTATCTTAATGTAGCCTTAAAGTGTTTTCGAAATGATCTTTTTTTCCTATTCTTTTTTCTTTTTGTCATTCAAAAAAAGAACACAAATTTAAAAAACTCTTTAAATAGTATTAAAGTAGTTTTTAAATAGTCTTTAAGCGGACAAGCCTGAATTGAAACCTAAGAAAAGATAATAATTGTTGATTACAAAAATTAACCTGTAAAGTAAATAATACATAATATTTACAAAATTTTCTATTAAAAATATATACTTTTACCAATATTTTAAGCCCAACTAGGCTAAAAAACCTGTTCGGAACACCAATTATTGAAATTTCTTTCGAAGACTAATTTTCAGAAGCAAAAGTCACTTGCCGCAAGATAATTTCTAAATTCGTAAAATTGGAAAAGTAGGTTTTTCGCAAATAACAAGAAAACTATAACTCCGATCAAACAATTTTAATGGAGAAAGTTGTAGGTATTAAAATTATCTTTCGATTGTGACGTTGCAAGTCCCGATTGGTGCATTACTTTTCGAGATATATCGAAAAAACCGCTGAAAATCGTCATATCTAGTACAAGTTCACCTTTACGTATACTAGAAATTCGGAAGCGCGCGCCATTTTCTTTGCATACGACTTATTTAATTTTTTGTTAAAAAAAGGATTTAATTAATTTATTTTTATTAATTAAATATAAATAATATAATACCTATTAATGATATTGATTTTTATTAGCTTAATTTAAAAATACGTAGTGATTTGG